>OY856186.1:1521534-1725267 GCA_963693315.1 Diogma glabrata | reverse complement strand
GTATTGAAAAAATTAGTGAGTAGTGAATAATAACCGCAATATAAGTTTTAATTTACTTTTGAATTTTAAAATATCTAGTATGAATCCGATTTGAAAATCTCTTGCATTTATTGTTAAACACTGTCAATTTTGACTCTATAATGGACCAGTTTGATTTGAACGATCTTAATACTTAGAGTAATGTTTAAAGAGTTATGTTTAAATCTTTTATTTTTCAACGCTAATTATAAAAGTATTGAAGTATTGTTGCAAAATTATAGAACTATTGTTTGCTCGAATAAACTATGTATCAAAGTGGAGGTTCACTCTATCTCCGAAATAACTCTGACAAAGACACAGAAATGTTGTTGGTGATTTTATTACTAATTTGCATAAATATTTGTTGTTTTTGAAATCAAACGAATTTCATGCTAAACGAAAATGAAGGAAGATAAATAAATAATAGTTTGCATTTATAAAACCTTGTGGGAATATTTTGATAAACACAAAAAAATGCTTGCACAATTAAGCAAGCATCTTATAAAGTACAATATGCGCAACTCTAGATGGTGCCACTATAGATATGCTAATGCTACTCAATACACCATTTAATAGATGTAT
This sequence comes from Diogma glabrata, assembly GCA_963693315.1. Taxonomy (NCBI): domain Eukaryota; kingdom Metazoa; phylum Arthropoda; class Insecta; order Diptera; family Cylindrotomidae; genus Diogma; species Diogma glabrata. Next base: position 1,724,667 of record OY856186.1, on the reverse strand, counting down.
ACTTTCAAACTTAATATCAACCGAAACCAGATTCTCTACCAATGTCTTCTGTTTCTATTCTATTTTTAAATTTTGAAAAATAGTGACATAATGGTACCAGAAATATAACAAATAGAAATTAAATCTAGATACGATAACAAAATAGTATTATATACTTGTGGTATATACACCACAATATGTTGTTAATAAGCAAACAAAAAAATATGTACACATATGTATAAACTATAATAAATTTATGTGTATAAGTTAAGCGCAAACAACAACAAAAAAAAGTTTAGTGTGTAAAAAAAACTATTTTTGGTTGTTTTTGTCTGCGCGTATCATTAATTAGAACCTCTGGCTAGACTATACGAGACGGTTAGTTATTTTTGTATGATGATGCTAATGTATTTCAAGGTCGTTCAACTGTAATTTTTTTAGTTTTCATGTACGTACATTATTTTATTATTTTAATTTTTTTTATGAGTATAAATTTCTGTTGATGGTGATGGAATTGATGATGACGCGATTAATGAGTAAGTGATGGAGAAATAGTTTGATATAAATATATTTTTTTTGGTTCGTTTATATATGTAATAGATTTAATATCAAATTTTTTTCGTCTGTTTATTTTTAGATGTATCAAGTCATTTTGTTTGAATCTTATATTTTGTGTAAAGTTACAATGTCATTTTAAAATGTCGTCGATTTTATTTATTTATTTTTGTAAAATCAAAGTTGTTGCACAATGAACAACGATGAGATTTCGATTAATAGTTTGTTTTTTGTTTGCCTCTAAGGTCATCTGCATCTAGGAATGGAAATTTTTTGTTTGTTTTAGTTAAGATTTAATTTTTGATTGGCAAAAATCTTTGATAGGTGATTTGTTTTTGTGGAAGGTTACAGATAAATATTTTGTTTCTGTACGCAAGGATAACTTTCAACACCAAATTTCTGATTGGGACACGATTTATTACAGCAAACAAATTTATTGGTCAGATATATCCTGCTTTGGTTGGTTGGCATAAATTCTGCTGGTTGACATGAATCTGCTTTGATGGTCTGTCGGTATCGGCCAGTTTTATTGTTTTAATTTTTATTAATTAAAATTTAAAGTACATGAAAATCGCTATAAAAATTGAAGAAAAAAAATGAATAAATTTATATGTTTTGAAAAATGATGTCTATCTTGAATTTGTTGGCCTATGTGACAGTACCAAACTATAGTGATTAGTACCAAAAACTATAACTGAATTAAAAGACAACATGCTGTCAGGAAAGCAGCAGAACAAAATTAATATCGTTTAGATTGATGCAGTAAAGCAGTACATAGTTGAAAAAACAACTGAATCGAATAATACTATAGAAAAATGATCGTGAAATGATGAACGAAAAAAAGATAGTGAAGCCTAAAACTTTCAAAACTTAAACCAATTATTTGGCTAGGTAGCTTCAACGATTCATCATTTCTCAATATGTATCTTTAAACAATTTCAGATAAAAGTAAGAAAAACTAGCCAAGAAACCTCAGATTATATCCGATAGCATATATAATTTAACTATAAAACTATAATTTTCCTGTTCAAAGTTCTACTAATAGTATACAATTATAAATACTTTATTTCATTTCTTTTTTCCTTTTGAAATAAATCCTACACAAAATAAAAATCATTAAAGAAAAAAATGTATTTCACCACATGCATGCATGCGAGGAACCACAACAAGAACCTCGTACCATAATTATTTCCATTAAACCATAAAAACCAAACATCAACAGACCAATCAACCAAACGAACCGAGAACAACAACGATGACAAATAAGAGAGAAAAATTAAAAAGGAAAATCGTACATAAAACGGAAAGGAAATTAATGACTTTTCTTTTTATTTGGACATTTATACTTTCTTTTTCTCTGTATTTTCATTTATTCCGGAATAAAAAGAATCATACACGGCAACAACAACGACAACAAAATAGCAATATTTCGACCATACATTTTATCAATTAAAAGAACTTTGGATTCATTTTAGGTAGATTTCATAGAAAAAGCCACTATTGCAATGTGCGTCATCTTGGCATTTCGGAAAAATATCAGGTGCCAAACGACCATATATAAAATGTGGCGACGGAAAGTCATGAATATTTGAACATATTTGTATCATTTTTTGAAGAGCCAGATAGCTGCAATAAGAGGTTCCTTAACAATCTGGAATTAACAATGGTTGAAAAAAATTTACCGGCATTCTCACGGTCGTATTTTTCATCTACATCAAATTTTTTTTAAATAAGGTCTATTTCAAATAAGATTTATAATGGGCAAGCTATTATGTGCAAGTCGTACTTCCATTTCCCGTTCACTTTGCCTGTAGTAATATACTATAGCGCAATTCGAAATATTCAAGAACGTCTCAACCCACTTGTTTGTAAAAACAATCATAATTATTTAAAATATTGTGAAATAAATTTGACACTTCCGGGAAGACCGTCTCGTGTTCTTTTTATTTTCCATATATTTTTGATTATTTGTGGAAAGCTAAAAAGAATTTAAGTATATTTAGTTAATTGTTTTTTGTTAAATTTTGTTAGTTGTCTAAATTCAGTCACTTGTTGGTGTTGGGTACTTGAGTTGATGAGTAGAGAGTTCGTTTTAAATTCTTGAGTTAAGGAGTGAGTTGGGATTTGCGCAGTTGCAGTATGGTGGCTAGTTGATTAGATTAGAGGGTAATTAATAAAATTGTTTCCAAAATTAAAATGAAAGTAAGCAAAGTTTGGGGGTTTGAACATTTCTTTTATAAAAAAGTAATTACACTTAAGTGCTAAAATAAAAATAGATTGTGGAAATAAAAATTATAATTTAGAAAAGAAAATAATCCAAGGTTTCCAAGGAAAAAATAAATAGGGAAGATATGTCCTAAGTTTGTTTTGGATTAAATTAAATTATAAAAAGAAAAGAAAATTACATTGTATTATTGGTGTATTGTGTTGGAGAGATTAAATTGTTTGGTTAAAATATTGGGTGAAAATGGTGGTAAGTTTTGTTTGCCGAAAATTTAACTTGATGAAAATATGATCTAGTTAAGTTATTTGATGTGGGCTGCATGAATTGAAGATTGTACTCACTAAGTTCTGATCGGTCGGCGTCCTATACTTTTTCTGGAACACTAACCACGAGGGGACAATGTTACTTACGTGTCCAATCGCTGACATTAGAATCGATCTTTTTGGAGAAATTTGATTGAAGAAGGAGTTCATACTTGGCCAACAACAGCAAGATCAAAGACCCAGATGAGCCACTGGAATAACAACAGGTATTACTGCAGGTATATTAAGATAATTAAATTTTTATGTTTATTTTGTTGAAATGACGCCCGCTGGAGGGTGAACGTAGGTTTTGCGTGCTCGATCAACTGGTAGACCCTCATGGTCTACCAAACCTCCTTTTATAATATGGCGCCCAACGAGGAGCGCCAGAGGGACCATGTTTGGGTCTCTGGATCCAAACAGGGTTGTTCTAGAAACTGCTAATTTTTGAAGTGAAACTTCCTTAGCGACGTATCTCTGCGGCTGTTCGTTCATCCATAATGTAGTTGTAGAAAATTGTCAGATGAGCAACATCTCGTTTGGGCTGCAAAGAATCAAGTTCATTAGTAAGAGTTGAGTTTCCAATCAGTGTAACAGCTCTGCACTGAATCAAGGCACTTCAAACTTCTAAAATCAGCTCCACCCATGACCCAATATGTGAGACGTATAAATATTTTGTGTATTAATAGAATCTGTTCACTATTAAAAAAACTTACAACATCAAACAAAATTTACATCTATAATCTTATCTAAACAACAATTAGATCTAAAGAAGTTTCACTTCAAATGTAAGCTTATGTGGATGAGGCTCACACATTTTTTTTTATTCGGTTTTAGTCTTTTAATTTTTTTGTGTTTTTCATTTCCGCAGGAGTGAGTATTAGCTCCGAGTTAAAGTAAATTTTTTATGTCGTCAGAGAGGTCCGGATTGCGGTACAACAGGTTATGGTTCTTGAAACTGGTGAAACTGATTTGATACATTCGATTCTCCTTGGACACAAATCTGACCTCGAAATCTACCTATTTCTAGTGGATATTTTTTTTGTACCTATATCTAGCGAACTTTTTTCTTCCGATCGTTTAATTTTTTCTATCTTAGTTTTTTTTTTGTAAGAAGCCATACAAAATAAAGAAAAAAAACAGATATAAATTCACAGTGCGAAAACAACGTCCCTTCTTTACTTCGATATCAACCAAAAAAATATTTTCACCAGTAAAGTATATTTGTTTTATAATATATGCACATAATCTCAATTTATTTGTAAAATTATTCACATCATCATTATCATATAAAACAGTACAATATCAGTAACAACAAAAATAAATATCCGAAAATCCTTTAAAAAAAGTTTATGAGAAATTTTCCTTTTATTCCTTGAAACTTTATTTTGTTTCTTTTTCTGAATTTTTTTTTGATTAATAATTGTAAAAAAGGAGTGAAAGTGAAGTTTCTTTTTAGGAAGAAAAATCAATTCTTTTTGCTTTGTCATAGAAAAGGAGTTAGTGTTATAAACCGATTGAATTATACTTTTCAAAAACTAGTCAAATATGTGGCGACGAAATTTAAAAGAAAAACAAATTTTCAATTATCACAATGAATTTCGAAGTTAAAAATGAAACGATTTTCTAAAAATAAACGATATCTCGTTATGTTTTAATTTTATTTTCGTTTTATTTATTTTTTATTTTGCTAAAGAATAGCTTCTGTTTAGTGCCAACTGGTCGAATCATCATATTTTATTAAATTTCTTTCTTTTTTTAATTAATTAATTAAATTTAATTCGGTTCTTAAGTGATTTTTTTTTATAGAAATCTTCTTCATCGATCTTAAAAAATTTGTGAACCATCAAACAATAATTCGTGATAAGTTTTAAAATTCGATTGATTTATAAAATTAGGTGCAATGTCCGGTTTGCGGCTATCTGTCATCTATCGTAACTTTTCTGAAATGCTTGAAGTAATAATTTGGTTTACTTCATTCACTCCCTAAAACTACAGGTGAATAAAAACGATTATAAACTCTTTTTGAAGTAGTATGCTGAAAATCATAATGAGGCTGTGTAGCGTGACTTTTGTCTGTTTTATTCCAGGAAATAACATGTAACAAAGATATAATTTATACAAAAATAAAAAAAAGTTTGCCTGGAAATGTTGGAATTTTCTTTAAACACAAATACAAAGAAATATTCGTTTCTCTTTGTTGTCATTTTTATATAAAAGTTTTTGGTTATGTATTTATAAGAAGCTTCATATTATGGAATGAGATGCGTATATTGTAGACGTCGACAAAAAAATATTATTTACAACAAAAATTAAAAAAAACGACGACAACGATAACATTCTAGGACGAATCGACGAGCATTTTTTTTCAATATGTACAAACAAGAAGTTAGAATGAAAAAAGAAATGAAAATGCGTAAAATCAATACTTCCGTCCTTTAGGCGCCGTGTTTTTATGTTGTGTTATTTAAGGCGTCAAATATGATAAAAATATTTAATATATGGAAAAGAATTAGTGAAACATTTACGTTTTTCATCAGATGAGATTTATTTATACCATCGCCAGATTTTATAAATTCTGTTTCATAAATTATTGATTTTTGTAAACAAAACGTAATTCAAAAATTTTTATTGAACGGAAATTCATGATTGATGGTGTTGGATTGATGAGCCTTAAGCAAAGCAGTGTTAAATAATTTATGAAAAACATTTTCTTTTTTATATTTAATTATAGTTGTTGGGTATATTCACTGGTGGTAATTTGAATTTTCCTTTAACATTTTTAACAGCGGGTATATTTTGAGGCGTGGTTTGGTTTAGAATGATTTGTAGCTATAACTAGATTTGATAATTGGAAGATTCATTAACTTATTTTACAAAAGCTTCAAATATTTAGTACGCATTCTGTTTAAGTAGATATATTCTATTTTATTAGAAACGCATTTTTAATGCCCAATTTTAAAATACCTGCAAAACATTAGGACTGGTTTTTATTACTGAGAGTAGATCTGACACTTTCCGACCAGTAATCCTGACATAAACATGATCACCAAAGCTAATTAATATCGAGTAATAATGGTCTAGGAGTAAGCAAACTGTGCTTAAACTTGATGAGACCATGATGATTCCAATTTAGACGAAACATTCTGTAAAAGAAACTTTAACAACCATCAACACGCCGGTTTTTCAATTCATCGTTCGCATTAGAATACGTATTAAAAATTGTCGATTGAGTAAAATACTTCAGGTTGAGAAGAAAATTGATTGAATTATAAAATTTATCCCGGCGTGTGGCACTTGTAGACTGATAGACTTGTAAATATGATTCATGAAAATTTGCAAAACGGGCGCATACCAACATTAGAACATTATTTCGCAGAACAGACTAAACCATCTTATTCCGATGATTTAAAGAAGAAGTCTATCCATCAATCTGGTTTTCGACATTATTATCGTTATGGATATAGTCAACGTCGAATTTTGAATATAACCCTCCGGAAAATCCATTGTTTCTAAATCTTGATTGATTTTATTTCTTATTAAAAAAAATTATAACATTCCCCCAAAAGGAAACCTCAATATTTTGAAATAAAATAATACACCATAAACAACAAAACAGTTTTCCCTAACGCTTACCACCCATAACTGTTGAAGTTTTAGCAACCACATTAATTCGAAGACAGATACAAATAATTTTATAGATTAAACTAGTTATTATTTTATAATTATACCGACAAACAATTTTTTTTCTTTAAAAAAGCTTTGATAATAGTTTTTTTTATATGAGGTAACGCATAAAATCCTAAATAAATAAAATTTTATCAATGTAAGTAAAATAAAAAAAACAATAATATAAAAGCTCTAAAAAAAAAGAAAAAACGATAAAGCCCCAGCCAAAAATAAAATAAAATTTTACAACAGTCTACTATTATTTTCAACCCACACGCAATTTTATTTTTTTTATTACCACCAGCACTACTTGTATTTTTATATGAAACGAAAATTCACCATTTTATCCTTTTCGTTCTTATTTGACCTCTTTTTTTGAAGGTCATTTTTCGCCCTTGTCTGTGTGTACGCAAATGTTGAAGGAATTTTCAAAAAAAGAAAAGCGGAAATGAAATTTTCGTTATAACATTTTGTGTGTAGTAGAATAATTATAATAAATTATAACATAAAATATCTTATAAAATGGCGTCAGTCTACAACAAAAGCTAAATAATAATAACATAATGCCAAATTAACGAGCATGTTTAGAACAAAAAAAAAATAAAACGTGTATATATGCATATAATTAGACCTAAACTTAAAACGTAGTATTCTCGTCATGATAATGATAAATATGAAAATGGAAAACAAAACTAAAACCAAAAACCATTTCCTTTGTTTTTCTTTTCTGATATTATCAATTTTTTCTATATAGCTAAAACTAAAAATAGGTTGGGTTAAAAAGAAACATAAAATTGTTTTCTCTTTCAAGATAAATAAAATAACAAACTTTCTACTTTACCATCACTATCACATTATCCTCCCCCCACCCACTCCATACCGTACCTAAATATTTACAAATTTTCTCTTTCATTCATTTATATAGAAAATTTTTATGTATATAAAGTAAATGGAATCATTAAAGCTATGTCCTTGGATGAAGGAGACTTGAAAAACCAATACATATAACAATTTTCTTCGAGTTTTTTCTTTTAATAGAATTAAATTTTTTTTTGGAAAATATTTAAGACGACGCCATTGAAAATTATGTTGATTTCTTTTTTTTTCATTTTCCATTCACCTAATTTGTACATGTTGAGTTTTTTCTTTCACTCACTCTTTTGCCGTTTATAGTATTCTCACCCCATTTCTTGTCGACAACAAAACACTACCGTTGTTTTTTTATTATCACAATTTAACGAAAATATTTTTCAGGGCTCTCGTGTCTAGGTGTCTAGGCTGGAATGAGGAAAAATAAAAGATAAAAAAATTTATTTATTGACGTAATGAAATATTATAATGACGATCATCGTGTTTTTTTATAACTTTAATGATGATGATGATCATGGTAGGAATTATTCCTGCTGGGTTTTCTATGTTTATGTAAGAATGAGCAAAATAGTATAAATTTGGGCGGAACTATTGTATTTTGTTTGTCATATTTTGAAATCGAAATTTGTTTTGATTGAAGATAAATGGTAAAAATTTCTCTTTCGAAGTTAAACAGTTTTGATATAAAAAATTTATAAACACCTGAGCAAAAAGAAATGTATAGGCGGATGGAAATTTATTTTAGAATTACAATTGTTTGGAGAAAATATATAAATTATTTTTTGTTTGTTTTTAATTTTGGCACGTGTCAGATCAGGATAATGTCGAATCGATTGAACATCTGAAAGATCAGTGGCAAGATGTTGTAACATCACTTTTGACGATTCTATCGTATTTTACGCTAATCAGTATGCTGTAACACAAAACGACTGTCGTAAATACGATAATCGACAGTCGTTTTGTGTTACAGCATACCAATTAGCGTAAAATACGATAGAATCGTCAAAAGTGATGTTAGGTTACAACATCTTGCCACAGGTTTTATTTATGTTTACGACAAGTGAAAGTGTTTTTGAATGTTTTGTATTGTGTAGGCGATTGATAGCTTGTTTGTTTTGAATTCCATATTTGAAACTGTTGGTAGGTTTTTGGAAGAGATCCTTTTCCTATTCCTAAATTTTTTTTTAAACAAAAAACATATATTGGACAACACAATACACATCTCATCATTTAAAATGTTGTGTTAAATCTTAAATATCCGACGGTTGGTTATAGTTTTAAAAAGTTAAGCCGTTTTTGCATTTGCAATCGTTACTTTATTCAGCATTTTTCCCTTCGTATTTGTAGAACGATTTTGTCGCTATCTAGTATCTTTATTTTGATGTATTGAAGTGTTTGAAATTGTGAGACCAAATCCAAATATCGTCTATTTATTTCCTTTTATTCGAAGTAAATATTTTTTTTATCAACATGTTTTCTGTGTCATCGAATTCAAAATCAACAATTTACAATTTGTAAATACATCGAGTGGAAAGTTTGAAGATTGGTAACAGTTTGAACAAGTAGTTTGACTATAACTGTCATAAATCATAATAATTTACCTAAAATTAAACCGAACTTTGTACAGTTCTGACTTAGAACTTAAAAGGAATAATAAATTTATTTATTTATTTATTTATTTCAATGTAAATATAAATTACTACATGATCCAAAAATCTTGTGTTGTTAAAATGCTTGCAATATTGTAGAATTTTCATCGAACATATTAACTAAATTCTCTGATTCTATAATCCATAAACTGCAGTTTTATAGGATATATCGAAAATCCACATCCATCTTTTATAATAATTATAATTTTATTACATTATTCTTCCTAAACCTAAGACCATATTAGGTCGTAAAAGTTTTTATATGTTGTTGTGACACATATTGTAATTCCCATTACACAACACATTTATTTTAAAAAAATATGAAATGCGTAATCTTTACACTTGCCACTACTGTGGCTGGCATTACTAAAAAGATTAAATATAAAAATATAATTTACAACATGTGTAATAAAAGAGCATATATACATAATGTATTAGAAAGTTTTACAAATTAAATTTAATGATGAATACATGTCCATTAAATTCAACAACAAGATTTGGTACAACAATTGGTACCGTTTTATTAAGCAATTTAGCAAATTTGCAAAGTAAAGTTTATGTTCCTCACTTTAGTTACCATAAACCTCTAATTTCATATTTCAATTATGATAATAATTCATACATTATGTAAATAATGATGAAATAATAATTAATACATTATGTAAAGATGGCTTTTTATCGAAAGTGTTGTAAATTATATTATCAATAAATGCTACTCTAAATTTTAATATGTCTATATTTATTTAATATTTAATCTTTTTAGCAATACCTGCCACAGTATCCAAAGAAGTTTTGCGTGTGAAGATTACACGCACTCATTTTTTTATTGTTTCCCGGGTAAGAAAAAGTTAAGGGGTCAAGACCGTGCCATAGCTTTTGGGGGTTGGGTCAGGCTTAACATTTTTAAACGGCCCCAAGTCTGGCAAATTAGACTTGAGCCAGGTCTATCAAACCAATTTTTTTCCAAACCTTCTTTAAATGTGTGGAAAGAGGTTTTGGAAAGAGTAACTTATATGAAAATAAAGATAAACATAATATGCGCTGCACATGTTCACAATGCATAAGACTGGTTAATAATGCGTAATATAATAAATTATTTGAATATAATTGTAATGGGTATCGAGCCTATTTTTTAAAACAAAACACATTAATTATTTTAATTAATTTGTTTTTTTGACGTTTCGGCAAAATTCCTTTGCCATTTTCAAAAAAGAAAATATATTTAAAAAACATACAACAAAAAAAATATTATATAACATTCGTCAAATGAAAAAAATATTATATGTACATTTGACGAACGTTATATAATATTTTTTTTGTTGTATTTTTTTTAAATATATTTTCTTTTTTGAAAATGGCAAAGGAGTTTTGCCGAAACATCAAAAAACAAATTAATTAAAATAATTAATGTGTTTTATTTTAAAAAAAATAGGCTCGATAGTCGATACCCATTGCAATTATATTCAAATAATAAATATAAGCCTACAAAATAATAAAATAATATAATAAACTGAACCTTGGTTCAGTCTAGGCATTTACAACTGGCCCAGACCTGGCCCAAAGCTAACTAGCCAAGGCGTGGTTCGCCAAAACAGGTTCGAGATTGGTCCGTATTTAACATAGGCAGCTCCTACCCGGGTTGAATGAAAAACGAGAAAAAAATATAAATTTTAAAAATAACGAAACTCAATAATTAAGTAACTAAATTCGACGCATCTTACTCATATAATATTATTATGAGACTGACTGAATAAAAAATATAATAACATTAACAAATGAGTAACTTATGTTATGTTTCGATATTTTCTCTTTTTAAATCGTCATATTCTTGTCTATTTCTTATTTTGTCCAGGAGGATAATTAAAGTTAAACTAACTCGAATATGATTGGTTTACAAAAATGACCCGAATGAATGAACGAACGAACACAACTGAAAAACCACCTTATAGATTGCATTTCCTTCTTGTTTCAATGGCTTACACATAATACCGATAGTTACACCTGCAAAACGCTTTTGTACATAATAGTAGAAAAACCGAATTTTAAATTAATATGCGTTGAGGTATATAAAAAATTATATTTTTTTTTCAATTATTGAATTATACAGGGTGTTTCATAATATATGCGCAGGACTTCAGGGTGTGATAGCTCGTCAAAAAATATGAAAAAAGGTTCCCATAACTTACCCTCTAAAATGCACCATTTTCGAGATACAGGGTGTTGAAATTGAAAATTCGTTTTTGGCGAATGGAGATATTCGTAACAATTTTTTTCCTTACTATTTAAATAAAATTTATTTAAACGTTGGAACAAGTAACAAAACCAATCGTTAACTTCATAACTTCAAAATTAAAAAAAAAACAATAACAAATCATAAACAGTTAAATTAAAAGTTGGAAATGTCCATGAAGAAAAAAAATTGTATTTCAAAAAATTGACCATGTTTTTCAACATAAAAGTTGATTTTTCTCGAAAACGGTCGACTTTAGAGCTTATGACCGTAATAAGCAGTAACTTTTTTGTGTAGAAAACATTGGCGGTTCAAATGAGCATCTCAAAACCGTACTTTTTTAGTAGCGTAGAAGTTGAGGAGAAAAACACACAGTACCCCTTGAAATCCTTCACCAATTAAGACTTAAAAAAAAAAATTCCGCACAAAACATAGCTTATTATGAGTAGAAAATATTTACGAAAGCTGTTTTCTGTACGATAAACGGTTTCGAATTTTTTTTTCAATTTCAACACCCTGTATCTCGAAAATGATGCATTTTAGAGGGTAAGTTACGGGAACCTTTTTTTCATATTTTTGGGCGAGCTATCACATCCTGAAGTCCTGCGCATATATTATGAAACACCCTGTATGATTCGAACATCTTTAAAAAGGTTTAGAAACAATGTAAGGAGCTGTAGAAAATTCACTTGCGATTTTCATTGACATATACATATACGTAAAAGCCTTAGTTTACAAAATATGTCTGAGATTTAATGAGAAGTAAAAATATTGGTTTTTGACAAACTGAATTTTCTAAATAACAACCGTAACAAAACTTTTAAAAATATTATTAAAAACGGGTCCCTGTTAAGGGTACTAACTTAGGCTAACTTTTTCTAGGTTTATATTTAGATCGGAACCACCTGTTTTTGGATTTAAACTACCAACCACCAATCTATTATTACACCTTATTTGTTCGAGGTAGTGTAGAGATCAAAATAAAGTTGAGCGAGTTTTATCTTTGATTGATCGAGTTTAACGTGCTGCTAATAAAGACTGGAGTGTATCCAAAGATTTTACAGTTGAAATAAATATCATTGCCTTTATATCACATTATTTATCTAACTCTTCTATGGACAATACAAACATATCTAAATAACTTTATCAAGCATTTTAGTCTTTTTTGACTGTTTTTATCCTCCCATGAAAATATATTTTTTGTACGAGTAAACCGTAAAATTCACTTTTGCGATTCAAAAATTGTACATAAAGCGGTCTTTTTTTTCTATTGTTATTTCAATGATAAAAGTGAAATAACAATGCCTAAAATTGAAATAACAATGCCTAAAGTTATTATATTACTATTATTTCGAAAAACTACTTTGATAAAATAATTTTCGAAAAAATATTTGACTATTTCGTGTAAACATATGTATTTTTATTGATGCAAATAAAACAGAATCTTACTCGTACAAAAAATCTTGTATGCAATTCAGACATAAAGTATCTTTTTTGCTTTCGAGTGATTGTTTCTCTCGGCCAACGCCTCGAGCAACAATTTCACTCTCAAGCGAAAAAGACATACTTTATGCCCTTAATACATAAATAGCTATTCTAAATTATTTTTCTTTTTTCATTTCACCCTTCTTCCCTACAAAACCATTACAAACCCATTCAAGAGAAAATTTCGTTGAGAAAACAAAACTAGTAAACAGAAAAAAAAATTACAGAACATTAAAAACAAATAATAAAAACGTAAACCCGACTGTCTGGCTGCGTGTGATATATTACGAAGCTTTATTGTATTTTTTATCTTTTTTTGGATAATTGAGTTTGGTTACTAAAACGTTTTTATCGTATACGAATAAACAAGAAACGAAATTATATAAAATGTGTTGATTGGAAAGCTTTTTTAAAAATGCTTTCGAAAAGCTTGGCATAATTTTCCAACCCAAAAACGAAACTGAAGAGAAAGTTTAACTAAAAAAATAAATTTATTATGACGGAAAAGATGGAGACGTCAATTTAGCAAAAAACAAAAAAAAATCGTTTAAGTATATTTGATTCATTCCCACAATTCTCTACCGCCATGTTTAATTTTTTTGTTTTATTGAATTTGGAGAATTTTTCCAGAGAAAAATTAAACAACACAGAGAAAATAAATAAAAAATGAAAAGATGTAAAGGCTCGATAACACTAAGATAGTTTACAATCTACTAAACCAGCGAGTTTACAATCTGTTTGTAAACTCGCACATGTTCACTATCCAACTAGCAGATTGTAAACAATCTCATAGAAAAGTTGAAAGCCGGGCTACTTTACTCCCTACTCGCTGGTTTGTGCGATTGTCGGCTAGTAAAATAGCCGTATATAATCATAGTTGCTACATAGTAGTATGATTGTACAATTTTGCTTTTTAATGTGAACCACCAAACTTTGTCACAGCAACTTTCGAGCAAGCAAACAATTTTTTGTGTCATTGACACTATCTAACAAACGAACTCGCCCGCTTTTAAACTCGCCAACTAGCAGATTGTAAACTATCTTAGTGTCATCGAGCCTTAAGGGTGAATGTTTTTTGTTGTATGTAAAATCGAAGAGGCATAATTTTGTTTCGTTCAATAATAAAGAAATTAAATAACATATAAAAAACTAAATTAGAGATATCAAGAAAATTCCGAGTGAGTTTTTCATTTTCTTAGGAAAGCAAAATGATAATTTTAAAAAAATCTCTTTTGGATGTGAAGTGTAACTAAAAATAGAGAGGAAATATAGGAATGGAATTTGTTTTTCAAATTTTCGTTTATTTTAGAATTATCACAATCCATTTAATTTTTTTTTAAAGTTATGATCTAATTAACGACCTTTGATATATTATTTTGTTGTTATGTTATGTGTTGCTAATACATATTCAGGAATAGGATTAACGAACTTATTTAGATGAATCAGCATTTTATATGACATCAACATGTCCCTGACCTTTTTCTAATGAGTCGTTACCCAACATGCTCAATTATTTGGAGAATTTACAAACTAAAATAGTATAAATATTTTTTTTTTGATTATGTCGATGTGGGTGGGGAATTAAATATATTTTAGAAGTTCGTAGAAAAAACAATTTCGAAATAGTTTAAATTATTTTGTAATTTTTTTTGATGAGAATGTTTATTGTTTAAGTTTATTTTATTATTTTAATGTTATTTAAGAATAATAATAACAAAAAGATACACAAAGGCGTTTTGATTATATTTTAATGAAAAATAAAATAACGTTTTCTTAAAGATTAATTACATTTTAATTTGAAGTGAAATATATAAGTTTAAGAAAAAATAGTGGGATATTGAATTTAGTTGATGTTGATCGTTGAGTTAATAATTTTTCAATTAAATTTGGATTTTGAGTTAATTTGATCATGTTGAGTTTAACGTGCTTGACGGAATAAATCAACGCTTTATCGATGTACATAACGGTACAGATAAAGATTATAATTTTAAATGCTAGGTTATCTAGGCCTTTGCTGGTGGAAAAGGTTACACCATATTTGAGGGACGACTGTCTGACACAAATCTACTAATAAATGAAACCCGGCTTGGCAAAAAGGAGTATAGTCTGATCTATAGTCAGGTAGACGAACAAGCTAACTACGGTGGATTTCTTGTGACCTTGCTGAGACGTACGATCTCCATTTTAACTATCGTACATGTTTTGCCATTGTTATTTGACTTGTTGTTTCGCCTTTATAAATTATAATCGGTTTGTTCTCTCCTTCTTTAACGTTTCTATAAAGTTTACATTGCATTGGCAACTTAACCGTTTATGTAGATGGGTTTTATTCAACTTGTTTCTTCTCTATTTGACTCTTGTCCAACTTGTTTCTTTTCTATTTGACTCTTGTCCTGACTTCCTCTCAGAACTTCTGTCCTCGCTCAATCTGTAAGGTTTAACAAATGCATCCTTAAAAGATCTAAAATTACGGGTGTGCGTTAAAACCTTTTCTCTATTTTTTCGTTCGTGGATTTGGAAGTAACACTTTGTTGTGCTGGTGAAAACCATGTTTTTACACTGTATATATTGATGTGTATGTGTGTGGGGAAAAAAAACCGTTATCATTGGATTTCAAATTAATGTTTTTTGTATCTACTACATTATAATCACGTGTTTTGAAACTATTCTCACAATGCCTTACGACTGCACCTTTGTATTTGATCTTTCTCAGCCGTTAATTTTTATTTTTTAAGTTTTTATAGCCAATCGATCTTAACAAGATGCTACCTATTACCGATTTTTTAAAAAAAATTATCCAAAATTCTAATCTAACCAAAATGTTGTCCAATTTATCTTATTTGTATTATTTTTTTTTTATTTATTACGGTATCTTGCGCGATAACAATTACTTTAAAAAATTTCCAAGGTCATGTAAATAGAGCAAGAAGAAGGAATTTATGATTGTATAAATCTAATATATACATTTTTTTGTACTTTCAGGTAAATTTTCTTGCTTTTATTTGCAATTGTGGAAAAGAGTAAGTAGTGCAACTAAAAAACAAAATATTTCAAAATTTATTTACCATTAATTTTTTTCTTCATTCAATCAAAATTTAATTAAAATTTCTGAGAATTTTCTATGAATACAATAATTATCTCTCTACACAAAACATTAAAATTATTTTTCATCCATTTTTATTCTATTTTTTCAATTTTGTTTTTGTTGCAAAATTATTATTATTTCTTTATACATGTGATGGGAAAATAAGATTATAATAATAAGAATAACATATAGTTTCTACCTTTTGTATTATGTATCTAAGTCGAATGCAGATGGCGCACAAATAAATATCAAGACCTTGAAATAAAAAGAAAACAACAACAATAAATTTTATATATGTTGTGTATCTAACTTTTTGTTTTATAATTTAATTGCTGATTCGTGTCAGACGGTAGGTCGAATAGTTTGGAAATTATTATATATAAAACGTAATAAATTCATGATAAAATGGAAGTTTTTTATTGTTAAAGTTCTATAAAACATGCAACGTAATATAAACAAATTTTATTGTAATAATTTTTTATCTTAAGTTGAACGGGAACAGGATTAAAAGTATTAATTTGATTATTCTTATTTTTAACAACTTCCATGCAACTGATGTAAAATTATAGAAAATTTGCACAACTGTTATGCCCAACCAACCAACAGACAGAAAGTGTTACAATCTTTTTGATCGCGAAACGCGCTTATCAATTTATCCTTACAATATTTCCATGGTGATTTGTGGTTATTTTTTACATTTTGACCTAAATAATATCGTTGTACCACGTTTTCCATCGTTTTTGTTTAACTTTTTCTTGATTAAGTCAGATATTTGACAGTAATTAGATGTTGTTAGATTTTTTCTGATTCGTTTTTATTTATTTTGTCGAAAACATGGCAATTTGTTATGAGAATGTCAGATAAAGTGGATAGATAAATTACTTGATAGATGTGTTTTGTTTAGATAAACATATAGTTATTCTAAAATCTTGTCATAATGTTACGATATTGGCATCTATAATTATATATCTGAGTTAAATAAAAATGAAATTAGAGTTTATCGGTTTGACAGTTTTAGTGAAACCATCAGCTTTAAACCTACCGACGAGAAAAAGCTGTAACTTTAACTTTCTGTATATTTTAAAATTAAAACATTTTAAAAAGAAACTTCTTTTTCTAGGTTGTATGAAATAATTGTGTTAGGGTTAGTTATAATTGTGTTAGTGTTAGGTAACCCAAACCAGATTAAACGGTACTGTTAAATATTGATCTTCAAATCAAATCTTTTAAACGAGGTTGGTCAAATCAAGTACATTAAGGATGAACAGCTCCCGACTAGCATTATGTAAGGGCTCAGATCTGGGCCGGATACTGCTTTCCCTACTTTCCCCACTGATAGGGTCCGGATCAGGCACCCTGATCATGTAACGCCTCAAACTATCCAAACCGGATCAGGCAGCCTTAATAGAACTGGACCAGGACCGGATCAGTTCAAATAGGGTATTTATTAGTAAGTAAATGACAAAATGTACAATTTTTGTAAATACGTTAATTTAAAAATGTCCAATAAATTCGTTTATAAAATATTCTAATTTTATACTTGCCTATATGTCATCATAACAAAACGCAAAGAAGCGATAACTAAAGTATAAATGACAGTTCGCAAACTATATATGTATATCTAAAATGGATAATACTCTAGTGAAGTTTAACCAAATTAAATTAATTCAAACGAAACAGGGCTCAGATCAGGACAAATAGGGCATACCTTAATTGAAAAATCAAATATTATTTTGATCCGGCTCAGATCAGGACAAATAGGGTGTACCCTATTAGTGAAATCATGTATGATTTCTGATAGGGGCCGGCTGCAAATGCCCCATTATCTTACCTTATTACACCCTGATCAGGGCCGGATTATAATAGGGCATGCCTGAACAAAATGCTAGTCGGGAGGTTGCTGTGGCAATCAAATCGATTTTACTTTACTACATATATGCAAATATTGTGCATCCCACTAGAGAAACCATAGCGGCCCATCATTTTACGTTTCGAGTGACAAGCATCTGAAATGAATCTCTGGAATACTTTACCTGCACGTTCTTTCCCTGACTATATTAGTGTCTAGAATTTTAAAATAAATGTTCATAAATTCCACAATGAAACTTAATGAATTATCTCAAACCCTGTTAGCCTGGTAGTTTCGAATATATTCAGAAACGTTAATCATGGGATTAATTATAATCAACTCTAAACATTCCTTTGAATAAAATTAACATAATCGGTCCTATCTGTACCAGGGATTATCTTAGTTGTCCAACCAAGAAATCAAATTTTATCAAATAAAAAGCCAAACTCACACTTTTCAGTTACTCAATAATAGCAGGAAATAATCAATCCTTTTGTAATTCAGAAAAAATTTTGATCAAAGTTTTAGAATCCATGAAACGCGGCACAAAAATCAATTTAAAAACAATTTAATTATTGCCCAAACGGTAAGCAACAACATCGAACACAATGTCTCACCCATACAAACCCTCTTTTAATTCCCATAAATAACATAACGAAAACAAAAATTAAACTAAATATGACAGCCCTATTTTTTCATCTTCGAAATGTGATGATGAAAATCAAAATTTATGCTAATATTCATTCGAGGAGGTCCACACCAAAAGGTTACATTTCCATCATAAATGATTTTACACAATTTGAGAAAATGTGATTACACTATTAAAGTCTTAAGCAAGCTCTATTTCACAAATGGGAAACACAATCATTGTTTAAGCATAAATAAATTAGGTGAGTCATAATTTGAATATTATGATTCCAAAGACATGATAATTATATATATTTAAAAAAAAAATTTTAAAAAACACACTTTTATTGAAAACGAACTAAAAACTAAAAAATAAATTTTGCATTGACACAACACGATGTTCCAAAGAAACAAAGGTTATATTCAAACGTTAAATCTTTTATTAATAACTATGTTTGCTTTCAAACTGTAATAAGGAAATAAATATTTAAATATCTTTTTAAACAATTTAACACAGATGGCAAAATTAGATGTACGGACTAGAATACTATTTAACTAGAAGTTTTGTTAGATAAATAATTTTCCGTTACAGTTTTTTACAAAAAATAAAAGTGGGTGGCACAGTCAGCGTATTGAACGTATTACATCACATTTTGTACTACATATAACTAATTTATAATACTTTAAAATAGTTGAATTAAGTTTTAGTATTTATACTTATTACTTAATTAAGATTTAGAATTAGCACATTTGCTACATATTTATTGCCTTTCTATATTCACGCCACCCACTTTTATTTTTACAGACCTTCAATCAATTTGTCAATCAATTCGAAAACGAAAATAAACGAAATAAAATTTAGTGTAAAAATCCCCTAAATTTTATTTCGTTTATTTTCGTTTTCAATTGATTGACAAATTGATTGAAGGTCTGTAGCTTGCTTTAGACATGCTTAAGACTAATTATGTTTAATATTTACAATAAGACTTTATAAACAAATTAAATTGTTTAATTACAATTAAACGTAACCTATGTAATTTTTTTTATTTATCTCTTATCTGTAGCAGGTTTACAATGTAAGCCGGCACATAAAATTCTTTTATACAAATATCAAAACCGTCACTATTTCTAGTCTGATTGTAGGCAAAATACAAAACATATGCAAAATACAATGAATCTTTCATATGCTGAACCTCTAAATTTGTTTAATATCGTATATTGTTTATGTTTTTTCTGTGCTAAAAAACAATCAGGCTTAGGATATCGAAGGTTTTGACAAACACAATAAACATTTTCTTTCGATTTGCTGCAGCGCATTCTATTAACTGATATAAATAACTATTATTATTGAAACGAATCACGAACAAAATTAAAGCTTAATAAAAACAACAACAAAAAGTAAAATTTTGATTTTTTTTTAAATCCATTATTTTTAATATAAGGTCGTTTTTCTAAATAAAAAAGACACAAATGTGTATGATATCGATGACTATATTGATATACACAGTATTACCAAAATTCCTACGCTCAAAATGGATCAACCAGATTATGATGATTTCAGTGCAATTGGAGGAAAATATGAATTTTTTATTTTCAGTTTTATGAAGTTTTTTGCTTTAAAAATTTTAGAAATACGTTCTGACTGCTCCAACAAACTTGTCTTTTAAATTTGGGATCAATCAGATGATGGGAAGTTACTGAAAAATAGATCACAAAAGAGCAACTATCACAACTGTCAAAAACCAAGTTAAATAAAAGTGTGTAAAAAAATGTAACGTTTTGGTGCAACCAATTGGTAATGTAGCGTTTTGGTGAGACCATTTTAGAAATGTAACTTTTTGACTATGACCTACTACTTCTATTACCATTGTAGAAAGAGCGTTACTTTAAAATTATGACAAATGTCACTTTTCGATATGAATAGAAAAAGAGGTTTTAGAGATATTATTTATGTTAAAAGAAAAACTTAAATTCTAAGAGCACATTCTTCTTCGCAACAATCACAAATTTCCACAAGCTGATCAGTTTGGAACTGTTCCAGGAGTTGGTCGCTCTCCGTCCAACAGCGGTATAAAGAATTCTAAGTCTTCAAAATCTCTCCATATCTCACCATACTGTTTCACCAGTAAATTAGTTATATCTTTCTTTTTCTCGTTTGAAACTGTATTCCCTACGGCAATTGTGCGATCAACGTTATTTTTTTACAATTTGTTTTATTTGTTTTGCGAATTACTCGTTAATAAAGCTCTTCGTTAAACGAGATTGTACTGTGTGTTTTCGGAAAAGTTATTAACTACAAAGTTAATTATATTAAAAAAGAGTATTTTAAAAATAATTATTTATGGTCTTAAAACTAAAATAAAAATATTTCCGTATTGTTGTTACAGATGTATGTAAAAGTATGTAAAAATATGGTAGAAAATATTACGATTTGTTGTGACTAAGAGCATGTAATATTAGCTAATGTAAAGTAAAAATGTTACCTTTTGGTGCAACTCGTCGATGTAATAGCGGTATTTTACGAAATTTAACGCATTTTGTTGCAATTTTAGTCGAATTTTCGATGTAATTCAGTATTTGGAATCGATCTACATTCATAACTTTTTTCTAAGAAAATTGGAAATTTTACGTTTTGGTGTGGACTTCCACATTCCATGTTGAATAATCGAACTAAAAGTTCTCGCTTAGTTTTTCAATAAATATCTATTCAGAAAAAAATTAAAATTACAATTAGCAGTTAATTAAAGTAAATAAAGTTACAGACATTCTGTATTTCTTTTCCTTTTGAAATAAATTAACAAATAGTTATCTAATGGTTGTTAAAGAAATTTAAGGAAGAAAAATTAATTAAATTCTTTCATTAAGGAATAGATTATACAAAAAAATTAAAAACAAAAGAAAACAAAATAAAATGTGTTTCGTGAAATTGCTTTTTTGTTTTTAAAATGGCGTGTTCTTGTGCTGACGATATTGACAGACAAGAATGAGAAAAAAACATATCCACCTTCAGAACCGCCATTTGTGTTCACTAGTCGTTTATTTGGCCAAGTTAAACGCATCTCAATTTATATCCTGTGACTTGTAAACGACAGAAATTAATATCAGGAAGGATTGTTAAAATTGATAATAACCCGAATTGAATTTATCTTCGTCGGAACCGGGCAGTGCATGATCTGTGACATGACGGTGATAGTTTATGATTAAAGAATTACAAATCGGATTTCATAAAGCAACATTATTGGAATATTAGGCCACTGATAAAATTAAAAGGACTGAGGATCATCATTCAACAAAAACTACTTAAGCTAAGTTCATTTTTTATAATTTTTTCTTATACAGTAATCCCTCCGACTGCGCGGTAGTTCCGTTCCAGAAAAACAGCGCGCAGTACAAAACCGCGCAATGTGAACCCTATTTTGCATGAAAATGGGGGGTTCGGTTCCAAATTTTGAAAAAAATTGAAAAAAAAAATTAATTTAAAGTTATAATTAAACCAAAATGAATATATACAGCCTGAAAAACATGTATTACTTCAACAACTCTTAAAAAAGAAAACACTTCATAAGTTAACAGATAAATTAACATAAATAACATTTCAAAAAACAACTTAAATCTACAAAAATTATATCAATAATCTGAATTTGTTTAGAATATTCTACCTTTACTGGCTTGAAAATGAATTTGATCTATATTGAACGTTCCAGCCACACAGTTAAAAATAAACTGAATATGTAATGCAAATTGCTACATATATGGGTCATTCTTTTACAAACCGAACATCTTTCTGACCGACACATATTTGATTTGGCTGAAATTTTAAGGCTTTTATATAGAAAAATTTCCAAATTCTCATTTCCCAAGAAAAGAAAGATATACGTGCTCGAGAATTTTTTTGGATTGCAAAATGGAGCGGTTCTAAATTTCGAGGATTTCGTGATTTTTGGCTTGAAGACTTATTTTCAAAGATTCATAACTTCGGTTTTGGTAATGATAGACATTTTTGTCTGTTTTATTTTAAAGCTAAAAGATGAACTTAAAAAAAAAATTGTTATCTACAAAAATTATTAACAAATCTCTATGTAAACAGTTTAGCAATAAGTCAGACACTTTCTCTCTGACATCTGCAATTTTGCTCTCTCGTGTACGAGTAGCATTAGAAATAAATCAATTTATCGAGCGCGGAAAGATAAAAATTCCATAAATTTTTGTTGTCCCTCGCTGAATAAATTAATATATTTCTAACAGTAAAACTAATTTCTCCCTTAGTTAAAAATACGTTTTTCTTGAAAATTGAACGTAGAATACGTAGGGCAATCACTAAAAATCGATTTTAACATTTTATTTGTTTATAACAATAGGAATTTGCTCATAATTTTTATTGACTATATTTTTTATTAAAATTCCATCTCTTAACTTTAAAATAAAATAAAACTAAAGCTTACTATCATTAATAGAACCGAAGTAATGAATTTTTTAAAATAAGTCGTCAAACCAAAAATCACGAAATTTAGATCGCCTCTATTTTCCAAAAAAAAAATCCTCGAACACGTATATTTTTTTCGATATCATACCAGTAAAAATTTTTAAAGCCAAACCACAAATGCGTCGGTCAGATTTTGTTCAAATCTGTTCGATTTGTAAAAGAATGACCCATGTGGGAAATTTAATTTTTTTTTTCATTTTAATTTTACGAAATTCACCTACATATTCTAAAAAAAATTTTAAACGTCGCGCTGTGTGAAATTTTAATCGCGCAGTGCGAAAATTAGTATTGAAAAATCATCTCGCGCAGTGGAAATCGCGCAGTTAAAACCCGCGCAGTCGGAGGGATTACTGTATATTATTCTTAGATTTTTTTTGCGTTCATCAAATGATAGGCTAGGTAATTTTAAGAAATAAGAGATTCCCAAAGGCGGAATCGAAAGGGGATAATACGCCATCCGTGTAATTTTTTATTTTTATTTTTGATATAATTGTTGTAATAAAAGTCCGGATAGTGCATCCACAGCACACATTTTTGTTAGTAAATTCGCAAAATGTTTCTTACTTTTATCAGTTTTTAGTTTTTATAGTTTTCGCGCTGCGGTTCTTAGTTTTGTTATGAAAAATATTTAGATCAAAAGTTTAGAAAAGCAAACAGAATTTCCATTTTTTGCACTGCTTTTGTAGTATAATAGTCTAAAATTTACATCGTTATTTACAATTGGTTTTGCTTTCCAACATAGATCAGTATTGATTGATTGGTGAAAGACTTATGCTAGTTTTTCAACTTACAATTACAGCAACTAATTCTTAACGATGTAAATTCCTTTACTCATTTTCTTTTGCCGCGTAAATTTTAAAACTCCATATAAACAGATTTACATAAAACATGAATTTTAGTTTGTAAATAAAACGCGAGCCCTGTAATATTTATAAAAATAATATGATTGATGGGAAATTTCATTTTATTCGTTTTTTTTTCTTATAGCGTTGCCAAAAGTTATTAACACGAAAAAATGTATGCTTGAATTTTTGTTTGGTTTTCTGAATAATTTTATCGTCATATCAACCCATACATCGCATGTGATTTTTCTTTTAAATTTTTTTATGTATATTTAATGTTACGTTTGTATTATAAAGTTATAGGTAAAGGTAGTATGTATTGTGTAATGATTAAAATTCAAATTTTTAGAAAAGATTATTAGAATTTTGTTGAAAAATAACATGAGTCAAGATAGTAACAATGCAATAACCATAATAAACTCGGCTTTATCGAGATTAATATTAAGAGAACACAACGATTGTCGATTGTTTGTATAATCCCTCTAAAATTCTAATTCTTGAATTTTTTCAAAATTAAAAGTATTTATCATTTGATATCTATTAAATTAAATCTGCAACAAAGAAAACTAAATTTTCTAAATCAACTTAATAATGTTAAGTTTTATTGAAAACAAAATCCCAAAGAACGTGACATTTTCGCTATTTTTATAAAATTAAAAAATATATTTTACATATCAACACTAGCTTAAAAGAGAATCGACCACGCCGGCATCAACAACACTAAAATATGTATTTAATCCAATTTAAAATATCACGCATTATAAATCATGTCGTTGCTATAAGCAAAATTATTTTACTATAAATATTTATGATTTATTTTTGTGTCAAAAAATAATAAATCTGTTTTTGTTTTATATATTCATTTGGTCTATAATAAGCAATATATTGTAGAAAAACCGTTAGTATTTATTCGGTTCTTACGTGATCATAACATCATAACATTTCGCCAAAATCGTTCGGGTGTTTCACCCATAAACTCTAAAAATCACTTGGCCACTCCGCATTTTGATCTGCACCTTTTCACTGATTGTATCAAAACCAATTAGTGTATGAGTGTACTTCTCGTCACAAACTTTCGTTCGTTCTCTCTGATATTTTTTCGAATGCCGAACTATTTTGTAATTTTTTCCCGAAGTGGTATTTTTTCAATTGTGACTGCAAATTGTAATGAATCTTCAATCGACACTTTAAATTCATAATTGTTAAAAGGAAAATAGACGAAGGTTGAAGGATAAGAATATAAAAAAAATGTTTTATATGTCATTCTCAGGGTTACTTCGTGTTTGAAGGTACGTCTTCGGAGCTCCGGAACTAGGACTATTTCTCCAGGTTTTTATGAATATTAGTTCATTCCAGTAAAGTGGTACAAATAAATTAGAAGTAAATATTTATTATCATGGTGTAATTGAATTATAGAATGTATACGTAGCAGAGAAAACATTTTTTGGTATTCGATTCCACCAGTATTCGAAATGTGAAAAGAAGATACATGTTTTCACATATGAGACCTCTAAGGTATGCTTATAAGAATGCGAAGATTGTCTTGTGGCTCGTGAAGATCTACCTAATGGAGGTATTAGGTGATTAATTTCTTTACAGCATAGCTTAGTTTAGTGTAAAAGCTCCAACAACTCTTGTATGATGCAGCGAATCCATACCTGGTGTTATCATTCAATCGACTTCAATACACGCCTATGAACTGTGGTGACAAAATTTAGGGGTTTCTGGGGTATGGGTACTGCAACTCATAAATGGGAGTTGAACTCGTGAATAAATTCTTCGTCGTATAAATTCTTTGTACATCGTAGTTATTACAGATGGAGAGATAAAACGTTTACTGCAACATAGGAAGCCAAGTCGTTGCGACTCTAATTTCGCCACAAAACAAAAATGATCGTACCATTTTCGTTTGTGGTTGATATTAGTACGCAATAGTTTAAGTGCAGGTGAGTTTAATAATGCTAGTCTGGAAAACGTTGCATTGGAGCTATACAGTGAGGTCTTATAGGAAAAAACTAGAATTAAATGTCAAGGTTCAGTTTACACAAGTTCAGAATTGTTCTACGATTATAATTAGCAGTTAGACTAAATGGCTGTTCCTTCCTTTCTTCTTCATTCTCTTAAAATGAATGTAATATAGAACTTACCGAAAGCTATATATTTGGTTTGTGGTGATAGATAACAAATCGTTGATAAAGATCAGAAAAAAGGTTGGCGAAAGAACCGAAGCCTGAGAAATACCGGCTTGAATTGAGAATTTATCCGAAACAACACGAGTCGGTTATTTGGTTGAGATGGTATTGGATGCTAAGAAAGTTTTTTGAGATACCAAGGATGCTAGTGAAATCGGTTATTATAATAAAATTATAAGAATGGCTAAATTAAAAGTTTATTTGGGGAAATAATAAAAACCAAAACCAGAAGAAAGAAATAGAGTAAAACAACAAAGGCCACAAAGATTCGTTCGTTGAGAAAATAAAATATATTTTAGATAAATTGAGGTCGGGGATGTGTACAATTATTTCTCGACGCTTTGGATCATAATCAGTCTAACTTGGCAAACAAAAATTTCCGTCTGTGTGCCATTAAAATGTATTAGGGAAAATTGAAAAACGACAAACAAATTAGATATTTCACTCTTCATCAAGCACTATACCAAACCCTTCCCACAGACCATAGTTTTTGACATACCGAAGTGGGAGGTTTTAACTCCATATTTTATAAATGCTTTGTTGTTTATCAAAATTTATGATATTTATAATGAAATCTTCGGGTTTGCATAAGATTTCTTCTGGTTTATGTTGTGTAATATAGTTGGTAACCCTGGTCATGCTGGTGATTTTTTATAAAACATGGGCTGTCAGTTTCTTAAAACATAATCTATCTATTCAAATAATAATTTGAATGATGTCTAGAACTACGCGTAAACTGCAACATTGTAAAGTTTATAAATGAAAACAGGCAGTCTAAAAATATTAGCTACATAAAAGGAGTGAAACATTTCGATTTGAGTGAAATAACAGAATTTACTTAAAAAACAGCAATTGTATCTAGTTTTTTCAGTTGTTTCAAAAAATTCAGTTACTTAAGTCAAATAGCTAGTCAAATCAAACCATAATGTCATTGAAGACCATGCTGTCATAGAAGATTTCCTCCCCACTCCATGGTCGAGATCAATTATAAAGAATTAGAAAAATAAACAGAATGAGTTGTCTTAAAAAACACAAATGCTGGAATGAGTTCATGTCGTTTTTGTTTGTCCAGGCCAGAATTTGACTCCTTTCTATGTCTTACGTAGTAACCCCAATAACAACTGGAGGCGAAAATTTGACAGTTTATGACAATGTTAGTTGCAAAAAGTAATGGTTGACTCCAAGCGAAGTAGCAGTTCCAACTTCAAAACCAGGATTGAATTTTCAAAAGCTACTATTGCGTTTTTGTAAGGATATGTATGCTTACCAAAATAGTTAACTCGAGAACCTGCAAGTGGAACGATAAATTCAGATATTTTATTATGAGTATAGTTGAACCGATTAACAACACACATTCTGAACAATGTATAGGAAAAGTGGTCTTCGAATGGGAATCGAACACGACACTTTCGATTTACAAGGCTATGTAATGCTTTATCAACTGAACTAGAAGGGCTACGAAACTAATCTGATACATTCGATTTTATTTGTACAAAAATCTGTCTGACCAAGAAATCTACACTCGACAAGATCAAAAATAAATTGTTTTCCAAATTTCCACCCTCAACCCCCTCAAAATAAAATTTGAAATGATGTTGATGAATGAAATTTGAAACCGCTATAGTTTTCATTCAATCTTTATAACACTGCCCATAACCATGAATTTTTCCAAATTTTTTCTTTTGTAATGTTCGAAGTTAAGAGGGGAGGGGGCAGGAAATTTTTTTCACATTTTTGAACATAACTCAAAAACTGCTCTTTTGAAAATTGCTTGTTTCAGACTAGAAAAAAATTAACCTTTCATATGACACTCCACTCGACAAGATCAAAAATAATTTGTTTTCAAAATTTCCACCCTCAACGCCCTCAAAATAACATTTGAAATGATGAGCCGACCGCTATAATTTTCGTTCAATCTTTATAACACTGCGAACAACTATGAATTTTTCCAAATTTTTACATGTATGATGTTCGAAGTTAAGGGGGGGCAGGAAAAAGAACACTCGTTTTTGGCAATATCAAAAAAACTAAGCAGTCGAAAAATCAATGAACTTTGATCTTTTTCGATTTTTCTAAACCAAACTTGATTCCTTCCAAAATACTTTTGTTTTACTATCTCCTTATCTATGTACATAAAATATAGATGAAAACAAATATTTTAATTTTTTTTGTTATCAGTAGGCGTGGGAAAAGGCATTTAAAAACTGTAGAAAATTTCAACTTGATAGCACTTATGGTTTGTGAGTAAATTGATTATGTACAAATTCGGACGGACACCGAAGTCTCATCAATAGGGTACCGTTGTTACTTTTTTAAAGTACGGAACCCTAAAAACTGAAATTCTGTTTCAGATTTGTTGTCGAACTTTAACATAAGTTCCACTTCTCTGTTCAATTTTTTCATATATGGGAGTATTTAAAAGAGTTCTTAGCTAATAGTAGATGTTTTGGATTTTTTGTTTGATATATTATTCTGGCTGTATTGGAGCATATTTTAAATAAGATACTCGGCGATATTAAACAATGTGCTTGAGGGTCTAGAACAACTTCATGGTTTAAACATCAAACTGCAAACACTGACAACCAATTCTGATTAATTGATATATAACTTCCTGTTCAATTTAATTATTTTTGTTGTGTTTTTTTCTAAAATTATGACTAAATAGTTGTTTAGGTATCAAGGGAATTATTAGGTTGTTAATTACCGAGGGAAACGTAAGTTTTACAAGGTAATTGACATCTAATAATTCACGTGATACATAAATAATTTTATGTTTTACTACCTAAAACATTTATTAAACTAAAACATTTATTTTTATCAAGAATTTGATAGCATGATTTTTCGTTTTAATTGATCAAGTTAGTTATTTTTCATTTCAAATTGTATTGCTGGGGTATTGTTATTCGTTACTATGGCTTTATAGCACCACTACTTTGACCTCAGTGGAAGAAGAAAACATTGCCGTTTATCAACAACTTGTGCCTATACGAAAAACATTTAAGAAATACATATCTACTTTTAAAATGGACAGTGAGCTATTTCGATCATACGGAAAGTACTTATTTAAAAATATTAGTTTTATTTCACTTCTGAGACTGCGTTCTAATTGCTGTTAAGTTGTATTTTTCGAGCTAAACCTTCATTTTTTAAAACTATTCGTTAAATAATCATTATGAATGTATGAAAAAAGTAACACACTCAACATGGTATCGGGGGATATTCAAATCTATTGAGTTTAAGTGGTGAGATTCAATGCTTAACATGTTGCTTTGATTCATAATAAAAAACCAATGCAGTCAACTATTTATTTGACCCATTTGACCAAATTAACATAGTTATTCTAAATAATTGTAAAGAAATTATAGACCAGTCAAAATAGCTTTTTGTGAGGAAAAAATTCGTAACAGCATGAAAACTTTTGGATAAGGAAGCAAATATTGCGCAAATGATGGGAAACATAAATTAAAGGTGATTTCACGAGGGTGAAATGGGGTGGGCTTTTAGGGGTAGAAAATGCTTTTGTTACGATTTGCAGCGAAACTAGAGCTTCTATTGAAAAAAATTTAAAGTAAAAGTTGTAGGTAATAAAAAGGTCTTTAACTTTTTTACCGGCCATTTTTTCACATAACCTCAAATTTGCCGTGAAAATAGAAAAAACCGAGAAAAAAAGGTCTTTTCGTTTTTAATTTTTATCTCCCACAAACAAATTTTTTTTTTTCACACAATTTGGTGAAAACGTACTTTATTATGTCCCTAATACGCTGTAAATTTTTGGAATCACAATATTTATTTTTACGTTTGATTTTGATTTTAAACCAAAAAAGTGAGCTCATTTTCACACGAAAATTCTCCTGTGCTGAAAACGATTTTTTCAAAAAAATCAGTAATCTTTATTTTTGTTGAAACGTCTACTTTTAGATGGTGTAAAAAATGAACATTGCCATAGAAAAAATTTATATTTTTTAAAGATTTCAACGGTAAATTTTAACAAATAATGAATATTTTTAAACAATCATTGAAAATAACTCTTTAAAATCAAGTTTATTCAGTTTTTCACATTTCCTGGAAAATGTTTCCGTTTTTATGTTATGCTAATGTTTATTTTCTTTAACCATCTAAAAGTAGACGTTTCAACAAACATAATGATTAATTTTATTTTGGATTTTTGAGATCAATTAAACTCAAGTAAGTAAAGAAGTAATTGGAATTTTTTCAATTCAAAGGTATGGTTTGAAGTTTCTCAGAAAAAACTTCAATTCACATTTTTCGTGTTTCGGATGGGATTCGAACCTACCCTCGTCAGTGCCCGGCTCGAATCCTTGGGCAGATACGCTATCGATTACGCCGTTGAGGCGATGACAATTTCAAAGTTGAAACTTCTTCATCACTTATTTATTTTTTACTTAAGTTGAATTTTTCCACTGTCATTAGACTCCATATTATGGAAATATTTTTACATTGTATGGGATTCTTTGCATTAAATTTCTAGACAATACTTTGTGTGAATTAATAGAATGGGGAACATTTCTATTCTAATTAACATTCTAAGTCACAATTGTATAGTCATTATTGATTGTTTCCAATCAATGTGAAATCAATGGCTGTGAATTGAAGTTTTTTTTCTGAGAAACTTCAAACCATACCTTTGAATTGAAAAAATTCCAATTACTTCTTTACTTACTTGAGTTTAATTGATCTCAAAAATCCAAAATAAATTTAAATTCCCTTAATGTATCTAATGTTAATACATATAGGACTACAAATTGACCAAGTGTCAGCCATTGATTTCACATTGATTGGAAACAATCAATAATGACTATACAATCGTGACTTAGAATGTTAATTAGAATTGAAATGTTCCCCATTCTATGAATTCACACAAAGTATTGTCTAGAAATTTAATGCAAAGAATCCCATATAATAATGATTAATGTTTTTTTTTTGAAAAAACTGTTTCCCATACAGGAGAATTTTCGTGTGAAAATGAGGTCACTTTTTTGGTTTAAATTCAAAATTAAACGTAAAAACAAATATTTTGATTTCAAAAAATTACAGGCTATTAGGGACATAATAAGGTAATTTTCCACCGAATTGTGTAAAAAAAAAATTTTTTTGTGGGAGATAGAAATTAAAAACGAAAAAGTGTTATTTTCTCGGTTTTTTCTATTTTCACGGCAAATTTTAGGTTATGTGAAAGTTATAGACCATCAACTTTTGCTTTAGACTTTATTCGACAGAAGGTCTAGTTTCGTTGAAAATCATGAAAAACCATTTTCTACCCCTAAAAGCTCACCGCATTTCACCCTGTAGAATCCCTGTATTAAGAAGAATCCCTGTATTAAGGAATTAACTCCTCTTTTCCCACAAACCGTATCAATAATGTCAAAAAAAAAGTAAAATCCTCCATCAACACAGATCAATAACTTATTCTGAGAAAAAAACTTTAATTACTAAAAAAGATTATGACATGCATTTCATGTGAATTTAGAAAATACCAACAGATGGTATTCAGACATATTGACTACAAATCATTAGACAAAAAATAATATTTATTTTATTTTTTTTTGTAAGTTTAAATCTTAACGCATATGTGAATGTTGTCAGTTATCACATTTTACATAATTTGACAAACAAACAAACGATTCATTTTAAATTTTCTTTAATTAGTTCTCATGGTCAATACATTAGATATTTTATAAAACAATAACGACGATATCTAAGTTACATTTAACTTTTAGTATAAATGTCGGCTTATATCTTTGAAGATTAAATTCGATGTCACTTCATGTTTGTAAGAAAATAGAATTAAGACATTTACTCACGTGTAATTGCATTGTTGCATTATTATTTTATTTTACTTGTTTTTCCAGTAGATTTGATTTGAATCATTTGTACGTGAATAGAAAAATTTTCTTCTTAGAAGTGGGTGAAGTTATTGTAATTTATTCAGGTTTTAGTTCACTTCGTATAAAAAACAGAGGTCTGTTAGACATTGAAAAGTAGATTAAAATTGGAATCTCGAGGAACTTGACTTGCGTAATTCTCTAAATATTTTAGCCTAGTATGACTAAATAAGCAGAATCAGATTATAGTATTTTCATATACAATATACATAGTATAATTGTTTGAATTGAACAAGTAGAAAAGAATTCACTATATTATTAAAATAAATGTATGTATATGTGGATGCAGATTTTTATTGTGCTATAAGGCCCAGATATAGTAAAAGGTTGGAAACTTATGATCTAGACACGTGTATACACTCAATGCGTTTAGTGGGCGTGCTTAAGAAATGATATAACAAAATCTGTTGATAAAGTAATTATTATGTAATGACTAGAATAATGTTTATATGATTTCGTCTTATTCACTAGCGACAAACTAGATGTTTCTCACATCATAAAAAATTATAAAAAGTAATAAAAAATCATAGAAAATGGGGGCGATAAAAAAATTAGGCGTTGATTCTTATTTTATTTTAACTTTTATGATTATTGTTATTACAATTATTGCAATTTTATTTGAATTAATTCGTATTATTTTGAAATTGCATACCTTAATGTAAAATAAACAACCTTGATTGTTTTTTTATTATAATACTCATAACTTTAATTTTCGAATAAAAGTAAAATAAATTTATGATGCGGTAAGATCAATTGATTATAAATTAAAAAAAAAGAATAAATATAGTGACTTCAAGTAATGATAAAAAATATGGCAAAGAATAGAAAAAAAAATAGTTATTTTAATTAAAATAAAATTGGAATTTTTGTGATTTATTTTTTTTTTAATTCTTCTTTTTTGTCATGTAATAAATTTTATGCTCTAATTTAAAATTATTTTAAAGATATAATGATTATTATTTTTGTTTTAAAATAAAATTGTTGTGTAATAAGAATTACATTATATCCCGGGTAAGAAAACGCTCAAGTCTGGGTCAAGACCGCGCCATAGCTTTTGGGGTTTGGGCCAGGCTTAACATTTTCAAACAACCCACGCTCGGACCAGGCTTGGACTGATGTCCTGGGGCCAAGTCTAACAAACCAGGCTTGGGAAAATAAGGCCAAACCAATTTTTTCTCGAGACCCCCTTTAAATGTGTGGAAAGAGTAATGTTTATGAAAAAAAAGATAAACATCAAATGGTCTGCACATGTTTACAATGCCTTACTCTGGTTAATAACGCGTAATATAAAAACACTGAGCCTTGGTTCAGTCTAGGCATTTACAACTGGTCCAGACTGTAACCAAAGTTAACTAGCTAAGGCTTGGCTCGCCAATACTGGCCCGAGATTGGTCCGTTGTTTAATATTGGCAGCTCCTACCCTGGGCGTAATATAATAAACTGAATCTTGGTTCAGTCTAGGCATTTACAACTCGCCCAGACTGAAACCAAAGTTAACTAGCCAAGACTTGGCTCGCCAATACTGGCCCAAGATTGATTCGTTGTTTAATATTGGCATTTCTTACCCGGGCTGTGTCCCAATAACACATAGAAACCTTTTAATACCTAGGTTCACAACAACATGCTTTCTGTGGTGTTGATGTAAGCGAATTTTATTTATTTTGTATAAGCAATAAATCCTATCATATATCAAAATATAACAGGCCAATATTTCAATATTAATTGCCGTTTATAGAATGATGTCAATAAATTGTTGTATTGGGATGATGTTTTATATTAGTTACAAAATGTACATATATGCACTTTTAAGTACTCTTGACGTTATTTTTTTTATGGAGTTCATCCAGTAAACTGAATGCGAACAAAATTGTTTACATATATGTTGATCAACCAGTTGCACCAGATTTTATGTTGACTGAAGTTTTATTTGACTCGTTGATTTTTTTAAGGATTAGGCTTGAAACGCAAATTAACTTTTGTGGAGACATTTTTCTCAGAGTTCTTTTGCCCTGGAAGATGTCAAGTACGGTTATGTTAACTGAACAGTTGGTCTTAAATGCAAAAGTTTGATTCCCTGTTGGTGAGAGTGTTTCCACTTGAGTTGACCCTTTGTAGTTTTTTGGTAATTTTTTTGTCATCCAGTACAATTAGGTACATTAAATATAATTTTTAATTCATATTGACTAATTAAAAAGCTTAAATTTATATTGATCCACCATCTAGCCTGTATATTTACATTACCTCAACAAAATAAATCTAATTTATGTTCGCAAACAAGTTTATGTTGGCAAGCTTTGTTTATGATAGCCCCAAATTTCGAAGGAGAAGGACCCGTTTCCTTAACTTTGTTGTTCTAAAATCAAATTAAATCACTTCCACAATACCTCAACCCATATTTTTTTCAATTTTAAAAGACAATAAAATTCTAAAACGACATTGAAAGGTCATCGTCTAAGTATGTATAGTCAATTTTTTACGACAGCATCAACTGAATGAATATTTCTTTTATTTTTTTAAATTTTGATGGATTGTTCATTTGTTTTGCAGTGGAAGAAAAAATGATTAATGATTGTCTTATTAATTCAAGTAAAATATTGGAATTTGTTTTTCATATTTCTTTTCGTAAGAATCGTTTGTATAGATAGATTTTAGTCTTTTTGCATTTAATGATTGAACTGAATCATTTTACAGATAATCATGTTAATTGACTATTTATTTATTAGATGAGGCAAATCGCAAGCTCAACTGGCTTGGCAACCTTAATTAACAATAAAGATTTTGTTGGTAAACCTAAACAACATAAACATGTTGTTCAATTTGATGACAATTAATTGAACACGTAAGTAATTGAACACGCAATCGAACATGATAGACTTATATGAATGAATCCAGCTTCAGTTACTTCCAACTAGTACGAACAGTTGACCAATATCATGTTATTGCAGATTAAATGTCGTTTTTTCATATAAAAGCTGTTTATCAAGATGTTTTTTGAGAAATTTGCTAAAGGAACCTGATTATTTCCAATTGTCTCTACTATCATTTCTAAATAATAGAAAAAGTTGGAAAAATATCAGGTTGTTGCAAAGTAAAAGTTGTTTTTTTTTTCAACAAAATTGTAATAATTATTTGGCCGATTTTTGAGAAATTTTCTGTGCGAATCCAGATTAAATGTCGTTTTTTCTGAAAGTTGTTTTTATTGAAAAGAAACATTTACGCTGGTTATATTTGTATTCTAATTAACATCCTAAGTCACAATTGTATAGTCATTATTAATTGTTTCCACTCAATGTGAAATCAATAGCTGACACTTGGTCAATTATTGTCATATATGTATGTATATTAGACAACACATTAGGGAAATTTAAATTTATTGTTGATTTTTGGAGAGCAATTTATAAACTCAAGTAAGTAAGGTAGTAATTGGAATTGTTTCAATTCAAAGGTATTCTAATGACAGTGGAAAAATTCAACTTAAGTAAATAAATATGTGATGATGAAGTTTCAACTTAGAAATAGTCATCGCCTTAGTGGCAAAATTAATAGCGTGTCTGTCAACGGATTCAAACATGGCACTGAAGATGAAGATTCGAATTCATCCGTAATACGTAAAATGAGAAATGGAGTTTTTATCTGAGAAATTTCCAACCATAGTTCTGAATTGAAAAAATTCTAATTTCTTTCTTACTTGCTTGAGTTTAATTGCTGACAAACAATCCCCCAAAAATTTACGCTGTTTTTGTGACTAATATAAGAGCACTTGCCACTTGGGTTAAAAAATATAACTTCGTGTCAGAATTGTAAATATTGAAAAGAAGCTTTTACCTAAAATAAGAAAGTTTCCTGGACTAATGAATATATTAGGGATTAGTAGATAATATATCGTGTTTAAGAAAAATTGAAGTTGTCAATGCTAAATGGAAAGGTTTTTGAAAAGTTTTTTTTAATAAAATGTGTTGTGTAGAAGGAATCACAATATGCGTCACAGCAACAAATAAAACCTTTCAAGACCTAGGTCGCACAACAACATGCGTTACGAGGTATTGACGAACGCATAATTAAACAGCAAATCCTATCACTAAAATGTGACATAGTCCAATATTTCATTAGAAATTTTTTGCAAATGAAAATATTTAATAAAAATTGGACAATATTTCAAAAATTAGACTATAACGTCAAATTTGTTAAAACTAACCAGGATTTTTAAAATTATTGTAATAAAATTTTTATTTGT
Organism: Diogma glabrata; assembly: GCA_963693315.1. Taxonomy (NCBI): domain Eukaryota; kingdom Metazoa; phylum Arthropoda; class Insecta; order Diptera; family Cylindrotomidae; genus Diogma; species Diogma glabrata. Next base: position 1,688,489 of record OY856186.1, on the reverse strand, counting down.
ATATGCTATTTTGCGTGGATGCGTGGACTGAAGATTTGATCACGATTTCAGTTTAACTAAAATTTTAACATATTAAATCTTGATTATGAGTGATCATTATAATATTTAACAAAAACGAACCTAAACCCGCGATTTCTTAGAAAAATTATTTTATTACTATTTATATAACTGGCGACCCTTTTCTGTTTATGTGTCTATCAATATAAATTTTTAGCCTTGAATTTATATGTTCTAATGTTTTTTGTTGCAACATTGTATCACAAATGTTGCAAAGAATGCCAAGTTATATGTATTTTTTATGTGGATGAATCGTTTGATTTTCTGTTGAAAAAAGTAACATATCATGAATTATTTCAAGGAATCCATAAATCTACAGCTTCTTCGTAGCGTAGTAAAAATGGATTATCTTTAGATTAAAAATTAAATAACTACATACATTGATTCTAAAAATAAGATAATCAGAATTTAAGATACTAATAAAATGTTTGAGGCTATGTGAAATTTTGAAAAAATAAATGTTGTTAAATTTTGTTGTGTTATATCTTGTGATCGAAATTTTGTGGGAATTCTTAATGAATCATTTAATTGGATTAAAATGATATAACGAAAAAACTAGAATGAAAACAGATTTGACATTTTCTTTACTGTATTCATTTAAACTCACTGCCATTGAACATTGCCACCTATTATTTTATTAATTTTTTTTTTCCTAAATAAAAGCCAGAATGTTAAATTTAACCATATTAAACTTTGTACAATATTCCACCACCAACGATATTGATGTTTTTGTCTTTCTATTAAATGCAAACAATCACAGTAATTTTAAATTCAAGAAACCCATAAAATTTTATAGTTTTTGTAGTTTTGCTTCGTCGCTTTATTATTATGAACTTTGTTTTGTGAAATCTTGATGAAAATTGAAGAACCATAAAAATAAATTCTTTCCTTATTCTCTTTATCGTAATATGTAATAGTATCATCATCATCATGAACTGACATCATTGTCGTGCTTTATTATTTGTTTGTTTGCCTATATTAACTTTTTGTTAGTGTCATCTATATTTCAATGTAAACAATCTCATTATAAATTTAAATCATTAAAAATATGTGCGTGAGTTTAATACGAATAGAAAGATCCAAAATTGGAATCATGGTCCGTTAAGTTAAAAATGCAATTTGTTGTTGTTTTTATGAAGACGATGCGCTTTCAATTCTATTAAAAACAACAATATGAAGGAGGAAAACAGAAAAATAAATGATCGGTCAATGGCCAAAAATTTGTCGTTGATATTTTGATTCATAATTCGTATACTTTGTTGGTTTTTGATTCGTTAAATAAATTGACATCATCGCATAAAATTTAGATCGAATTTTGTCAGTAGGAATAATTAAAGGATTTACTTCAAGCAATGGACATTTTCAATACAGCAAAATTTTCGGACGTCAACAGATTTCCGCACGTCAACATGTTAAATGAAGTCTACCTGGACTCTGGTTTCTTTCCAGTCTTACTAACTTTTTTTATTATTATAAAGCGAATCCAATTAGCAGGCCCTTCTATGAGTTGTCTGATTTCATAATTATAGCGTTTTAGTACTCTCTATCGTCTGTCTTTATTTGACCAAAAAAACAATTTTAGCCTAAAAATAACAAGATTTGAATACAATTTTTTTTAAATAAAAAGTATTGTGTTATAGGGTTTGCAATATGTGTCACAACAACACATAAATACCTTTTAAGACCTAAGTCCCACAACAACTTGCGCTCTTACGTGTTTATGAACGCTTTTTTTAAACCTCTGCGGATTGAAACCATCTGAGACTATGGATTCCGGCAAACTATTCTATTTGTAATTTGTATGCAGTTCGGACAAAGAAGTCTTTTTGCGATCTGCCATTATGACAGCGCGGGATCTCCACCGTTTGACTGGTTGCGCTATCCGATTACCGAGTGGAACGGGGGTAAGAACAAGTTTGAGGCATGATGCTGCTGATTTCATCTCAGCAATGTTGGTGACGATATTTGTAAAAAACAACGAGGTCAGCAATAGTGCAACGATGTTGTAGGGAATCAATTTTTGATTTCAAATCTCAATCACCCACAATTCGTATAGCCCACTTTTGAACAGAGTCCAAGAGGGCCAAGATGGAAACAGAAAAAGTACCCCAAACTTGATAACAGTACTCCATACAGGGACGAATATAGGACTTATAAACATGGAGCAATTGGTATGGAGGGAAAACTTTTTTGCATCTATTTAGGAGGCCGAGTTTTCTAGACGCGCTTTTTGCCATCGCCATTACAATGATCGTTCCAGAGTAGGTCATTTGAAACTGTGACACCCAATAAACGAATGTTTTTGCATTCACCTATTGGTTTATCACACATACTGAATAAAATATCTCTGGGGAACCCGGTCTTTGATCTGGAAACAATCAACAGCTGTGTTTTGGTAGAGTTGAAATTGACTAGGTTTTGGTCACCCCAATCGGCGATAATCTCCTGCCGGCTGCCATTGCCAGTGGTATGCAGGGCTGGAAACCGGTTTTTGAAAACCAAAACCAGAAAACCACACCAAATCAGAAAAACCAAAACCGAAACCATAACCACATTCTAAAATAGATCAAAACCAGAACCAAAACCACGTTTTAAAAATTATCAAAACCAAAACCATAACCGAAACCAAATTTTAAAAATCACCAAACCAAAACCGAACCAACAAGCAAATTTTAAAATAAACGAAACCAAAATCAAATCTAAAAATTTAGTCAAGTTCAATAATATTGTTAAAAAATTAAAACAACAAGAAATACTGCCGTGCTAAACACAGAGGTGGTAGCTTACTTTTTTGTCAAAAATCAGTTACGCATCTAACATGATATAAAAATACTAAAAAATAGTCGATGGATATTTTTTTCATATAATTAAAACATTTACATATTTTCTTTTTTCATTAAACAAATGAAATGTCGTATCTTAATATTTGTCAATTACTATAACAATTAGCTGTATCTATCAATTCCTAAGCTATTTCGGTCGTAGCTTTACTGTCTTACAGTTATAATACTGTCTTTCGGTAACTTTCCAACCCAAAATATCACTTCTCGATCAGTTGGACGTTAAAAATGATTTAGTGATTGTTTTTTAGTGTGATTTTTGTTAAAATTTCATTAATTTGGCTTTGGAAATTATTGTTGTTAGATATAACATTTCAAATATAAATTTAAAGTTCATGTTTTAAATTTATTTTAAATTCTTTTATTTAAATAGCAATGAATAAAAATCATATCTTGAATTAATCTAAGCGCTACGCAGAAATGAAACACTTTCCTCTGGGCATGTAATGTATCTTAAATTAGCTCAACATTTTTTACTGAGCATTGGCATTGGCATTGTTGACAAATGTTGTAATTTTTAATCAATTCTCTGACGAATACTCAAACAAAAATTGTTTAGCTATAAACCAAAACCGAAACCAAAACCAAATTTTGACGTTTGGAAAAACCGAAACCGAAACCTAAACTAAAACATGTTGCATAGTAAAACCAAAACCGAAACCAAAACCAAGATTTATTATCTAGAAAATCCAATACCGAAACCAAAACCATAATTGGCCATTGAGAAAAACCAAAAACCAAACCATTACAAATAATTTATGGCTTCCAGCACTGGTGGTATGTGATGTCTCACGCTGACTCATATGTCAATATATGGTAGAGACTGAAGTACGCGGGGTAGTCAGACCCGTAAATCAACATTGATCATAATCGACCAAAATCGATCCCTCCTGCGTATAAAATTGAGGCCGGTTGTAAATTATGACCGGTCAAATTATGTTCGGTCGAATAATGGCCGGAATTATGGCTTTTCGAATTATGACCGGTAAAATTATGACCAGTCGAATTATGGCCGGTAGAATTGTGGGCGGCTAAAGTTATAATCTGTAGAATTATTTATGACTGGTTGAAAAGAAGTAGAATGCCAAGCTGTAAGTTTATGTAACTGAAAATAATTTCTCAACTTATCCACAGACCGATTTTTCCTTAAAATGGAAAAATGCATTGTTTACATATTACCCTAACTTTTGTTTCGTACATATTTGTTTTGTGACATTTATTTGTAATTTTTGTTAAGATATACGTCTGTCTTTGTCTTCTTAGTTTAAAAAACAAATAAGATATAATAATAAAAACAAGATCAATGTCCTTTCTTGTTTTTCAAAATAATACAAAAATCTTCGAATAAAGGGAAATATACAAAAAAAAATTCTATTGTAATTTTTAATATTTTTCCCTTCTTATTTTTTTATTATCCTTGTGCAATTTATATTGATAATCATACAAGTTCTTGTGTTTGTAAGGATAATAATGAAAAAAGTAATAGAATGTAATGTTATGAGTACTACGACCTCTGTTAATGTCGATCACCTATTAGATTAAAAGTATTACTGTAATTTGAGTGATGATGAATTTTTAATAATTTGTTTAACTGTTACTGAACTGAAACTGTTAATTTTAATTACTACTGACTTGGTAAGACATATTAATTTGATAAAAATTAATTCTCTTTTTATAGAAGAAACTTTTTCCGGAAAAAAGGTTAAATATAATAACACAAATAAAAAAGGACAGCGGTTTTTTAAAAAAATAATAACTTGACTCAACATATTTTTGTTCTGGTCTAAATATTATTGACCTTGAATATCAAGATCGGTTTGGTGTTTTTTATATATAAACAAATATGTATATATATATTATTAATGTCGCCGCATCTTACAACTGGTATTTTTATTTCTTTTATTTTTATTCAATTTTGCTTTCTTATTTTTTTTCTTTCAATTTTAATTCTCTTACTTTTGCTATAAATCGCTATTACATTTTTTTTTATTTGTACACAAAAACAAAAAAATTATATCATATTTCAAAAAACATAAATATGGCGACTATGATTATGGCAAACATTATTATGAGGATGGGTTGAAAATTAATGGTTTTTGAATTGTTCACATCTATGGATGTAGCTAATTACTAAACAACTCCCCTTCGTTGTATTCGCTATTTTGAGGCTAATAAATTAAAATATTAATGTTTATAAATTGTTTAAATGTAAGTATTTTTTTTTTTGATAATTTGAGTATGTTATTCAAAATTTGGATTGTAGACGATCGACGCGACAGTAATTTTTTTTTATTTAAATTAATGAAAAAGAACGAAAATAAAAAAACTAGTTTGTGAGGTTATTCTTGTATGTGTGTTGTATTTTCGATTATCATCATGATCACGTTGATTTTTGTTAATGGCTGTTTTTTTATTATATATAAATTAAGAAAGATGAGTTGTTATTGTAATCTTAAAAGTGGAATCTGCAAGTGAAATTAAACAAGTCATTGTATTTTTCAGTTTTAAGAGTTTCTTTATAATCGTTTATTTGCTAATTTGATGCAAAGTACGATGAAGTGAATAGTCAAATTGATTTCTGCCAGCCAGTGAAACTGGTTGCGGTTCACAAGCAGATATGACGTAAGTTGAGCGAGAAAATGTCTTCAAGTTAAACAGAATATGTATCAGAGTTTAATGGAACTGAATATTTGAGTTTAACCGAAGTGATTTTAGTGAGTTTATGTTATGTTTAGTAAGTTATGTAGATTAGATAAACCGTCAAAATTACCATCGGAGTTGCTCATGTTGAACAAGGTTCAGATCTGTGTTAATCTGTCGAATGCTGAATAAGTCAACAACAACCAAATGTGATTTATCACTTAAAATGGTCTAATGTTGCTACTTGTTGCAACTGAAACCTTTTCCGTTGTATAGACGCTCAAATTATGACCCTTAAAATTATGGTATAACATAATGGTTACTAAAATTATGATGGTGTAACAACTTATATAGCCGTTCGAATATAAGTTTATGAAATTCAAAAGACTGATTAATCTGATAAAGCTCCTTCAGTAAGTATAATAAATATACTAATGTTTAAAACGCTCCGTATATTACTCCTTCACTCTGTTCTTTCAGAAAGAGAGAGTTAGTTTAAAACATTCCAAAATACAAGAGTGAAAATAAAAAAAATCGTTCTTATATTACTCCTAAATCGAAATAAATATTTTCTGTCAAATACTGACACACTTAACTTTTGTTCTAAATTTGATGACTTCCTTCGTTTTAAGAATAAAAACAAATAATTTGTTTGGATGTTTTGTTCAATTATGCAAGTATTGTTATAAAAATAAATAAACAATATGACGAAAACAAATCAAAATATAATCGTCTCCAGAGAAATTAAATAAAAAGAAATTCACTCCTAGGAGTAAGAACGAATTGAAAAATAAAAAAAAAAGGCAGTGTTAAGGACTGCCGACAGAAGTAAAAACTTAAATCTGTGAAATAGCTGTGTTTTTTTGTATCTTCCAATTATTGTAGCATTGCAAATTAAAATTTCAGAATTTTTAAATTAAAAGCATTAAAATTATTCTGGGTTTCACATCTATTAGCATTCCAAGCAGCAACATTTTTTATATTTAAAATAATCAAAACATATCATATAAAAATTTGCGTCTATCAACACCTTAGAAAGCATGTTGTTGTGGATCTTGTTCTTAAAAGTTTTTTATGTGTTGTTGTGACACACCTTGTAATTTCTACTACCAAGCACATTTTATTTAAAAAAAATAGCGTATCATCAAAGAATATTCCATAACTTAGAGTAAGGGATGGTATCGTTGATTGAAAATACTTCATCCGCCAGCACCCCTAAGATATCGCTTTGGCTATTGAGAACGCATTGCTATTGCCAGTGGTATACGATATCACAAGATATCTCATATGCCAATAGCAGGGACTAAAGTACGCGTGGTTGTCACACCCATAGATCAACAATTTTAAATTTTACACATCTTCCTGCGGAAAGCTAAGTAAATTCATTGGCATTAATGCGCATTGTTGCCGTTTGCAAATCACTATCGGCTAAGTGCCACCATTTTTAAGCTATGCTTCTTTGTATAGAATTTATGCGATTTCCGTCTCGTAATTGTGAGCTTTAAATCGATATAATCGATGTTATCAAGTTACAAGTATTAAGTCCACTTAATTTTAGAAACATGTATTGTAATACATGTTTCTAAAATTAATTACAATTTCGAACCGACAACATATTTGGTGAAGATGATAAAATTCCATTACATATAATTTTGATATACAAATGTAATTGTTTTAGGTTATACTATCTTACTTTATTTTTAATTTAAAAAATAAAGTAAGATAGTTTATAAAAAAATTATGTTCAACAAAAAATCATTGATCAAAGCAAACTACCATTTAAAACGATAGTTAAATAAAAAGAAAATTAAGTGTACACAACAACTTCCCAAATTTTCATGATGATTAATGTATTAATGCATAAAGGACAAACAGACATACTTTCAATTTTATATAATTATATTCAATATTTATTTAGCATGATGACTCGAATGCAAATTAATTGCAAAAGACAGTAGCAATACAACTTTAAAAAACTGCATTGTAGATCAATTTTTTAAAATTCGTAAAAAGAAATTTTTGCTATTTTTATGAATTCCATGAATAAAAAAAATAATTTTAATGGTATTTAATAAAAATAAAAAAAAACAATAAAAAAATATGTACCACTCTAGGAACTGAACTCACGACCTACAGAACATCAGTCGATCGCGATATCCACACCGCAATTTGAAACGTTAAGAAATGATAGATGTATTTCATATTTAAAAAAAATATTTTTTTGTTCTTCAAAAATGCAAATAAAACATGGTAACGCGAATTTATAAATTTTACCTCATACAAAATTCATAACGCGGCTAAAGAAGTTTTCACTTCAAAAATGTTTTACTTGTGAATAAAATTTTGAGGAGTACAAAGGACGCTCAAATAAAATGAAATTGTAAACGCTGAAATACATACAAACAAAAATATGCACAGCCGAATTAATTCGACATGAGTTATTGCTCCTCGAGTTATAAACGGTCGTATTGTGATTTGTGATGGATCAAATAACAAAGTTTTAATTATGGTCCCTCGAATTACAACTGACCGAACTATGGCAGACCGATCGAATTGTTTTAAAAATAAAATAAATAATTTAAAACTAAATTTTCAATTCATCAGACATTCCAATTATAATTCTGTTTTTGTAAGTTTTATAGTTCAAAAAGTACAAAAATTGAACAAGATTTATTTATGAATTAATAATATATGTGTGATCGTATTTCATTTTATAACGCGACTTACAAATTAAACAAAAAACTAATATATTTTCTTTTGTCTTCGCTGTAATTTTTTTGTGTTTAATTTATTGTAACGTTTTATCAATTTGTTATAATAAAGACGTTAATATTGCTTATTTATAACTATGTGATCAGAATACAATCCTAAATTTTACTGTTATTATTTATTTATATTTTTTCAACCTAATTTTCCTTTCAATTATTAAACAAAAAGCAGCGTGTCGTAAAAAGCCATAACATTGTGAATAAGGCAATGCACAGTCGAATGTGTTAAAATAATAGACTATACATATCCTAGATTCAATTGTTCGAATCCCAGTCAAGTGCTGATATGTGTAAACGCATTAACTAGTTAGTTAAGTAAAAAAAAGTGTGTAATATAAAAAATTGTTGTTCATTCAAATAGTTGAAATTTCTTTTAAGTAATTATTGTATCTGTTATTTATTTATACTGGCGACAGTTTTTTTATTCGTCATATTTTGGACTTTTGGAGTTATGTGCTACTTTAATATCTTCTTTGTCTCGTCTCGTAAAATTTTTTTGTTCTTTTTATTTTTATTGAATTTTTTAAAATTTTTATACCAAAAATAAATTTAAGTTTCAAAAACACAAAATAAATAAACACAAATGTAATTTAAACATAAAACAATAATTACGTTTTCGTGGGTCGGAAAAATATAATAAATTTTATCATGTGTTTCTTATGGTATGAGATTTTTGTTCTTATTTTTTCGTGTGATTTATTTATAAGAAATATCTTCCATTTAACATTGTTTACACATTGTTAACATCTCCTTGAAATGAATCAACAACACTTAAAAGATGTTTGTAGTAATTAATTATTCAAACCTAAATAATAATTTCAAATCACAATTTTTTTTATAAACTACATATTCCATCAGCTTGAATCTATAAATATATAATTTATACATTCAACAATAAAATTCATTTTCTAAGAAATTCAAAGCAAGTGCAATTCCATCTCATTCATATCACATCACATACAATGCACAACAATGTTTTATTTTATGTTTAAAAAAAACGAAGAAAAAACGCGAAAAACCTTCTATCTCATAAATTTATCTTTATATATTTCTTTCATGCCGTCGTCGACAACTTTGTTTATGTTTTTGTGTGACCGCTTTTTCTTATGTATTTCTTTATTTTAAATTTTAAAATATTTTGTCGACAGTTTTATTTAAAACAAAAAATGTAAAACAAAAGAAATAAGAATAACAACAATATACATAAGATAAGTGAGTATAACAAAAAAAATATTTCAATCCATCTCAATTTTACTCTTACTCCGACATTGTGTAATCATTGTTCTTCATCATCAAGAAAATGAAGATCATTATTAATTCGGCTTCTATTAAATAATAAATTGTAATTATTTACATATTTCGTTATAATTTTATTTTGTATTTTTCTATACTTTTGATCTCTATCTTTTTTTAGGTATACATATATGTACATGTTTTTTTAATGGAAAAATTTATGATATGCTAGAAGGACTGAACCAGTTAAGCACGAATAAGCTTTGCTAGTCGTCCGACTTGTTGCTGGTCACTTAAGTTGAGAAGATTTTCAAAATAAGCGGCCCAAGTATCTAAAATATTTTTAAGGTCTACTTGTATTGTAGCTCCCCATCTTCGTTTTGAATAGCAGTCGATCTAGTTTGAGGGCCCTTCTTTAAGGTTTTAACCTGTTGAAAGAAGTTACGCGATTGATGTTCCTTATTGAAGCTTTCAATCTCCTAACACTTTCTCTTCCACTATTCTCGCTTCGTTCGTCTACATAGCTTTGTAACGGCTTGTCTTGCCAGTTTATAGTTCTTCCTTCGTAGACCTGGTGTTGCGTCCTTGCAGACATTTCAGATAGCAATCTCTTTTGCATTGGAAAATGTCAAGACATGCTTGATCCATCCATGGATTCTGGGAGTGGTTTTGTGGTCGTCCAAGTACATATATATATATATATATATATATATATATATATATATATATATATATATATATATATATATATATATATATATATATATATATATATATATATATATATATCGATGGTCTAGCGCACAGATGTGGTAAGTGACATTTTTTGAGAAAATGAGTTAAGTACTCTATAAAATTCTCCATTTCATTTTTCATATAATGTAAAAATATTGTATGTGTATGTTTAATATTTTATCCAGTAGATGGCATTGTTGTACTGTACTGTACTGCACATGTACTGTGGTAAGTACTTATGGTTTGTATAAAACTAAATATTATTCATGTATCTTAAGTTCTATCATGTAGAAAGACATAATTACAATAAAGACTAGATAACTACTATAAAACTCTATCGAATTCAACCACATAATATTTTACATTTTCAATTTTTATTGAAGTGTAAACTTTCAAACGCCTGTACTGAACAATTTGCTAAATGTCACTTACCACATCTGTGCGCTAGACCATCGATATATATATATATATATATATATATATATATATATATATATATATATATATATATATATATATATATATATATATATATATATATATATATATATATATATATATATATATATATATATATATATATATATATATATATATATATATATATATATATTAGACTGGTCGTTAAAAACTAAATTTTCCGAGACGCCCCCTAGAAAAATTCTTTGTGGTCAAAAAACCACAACGACATTATTTTTTTTTGTTTTAAATCAAAAGAACACGTGCCGCAAAATCGTCGAAGTTGATTTTTTGAAAAATTCGTAGATTTTTTGAAATATCTCATAAATTATGCAGATGTCAAAAAAAGTCACATAACCATTTTTGTAGGAAATTTAATTCTCTACAAAAAAGGTCCAAGTCATTTTTTCCCGAAAACATATAGTTCTCATGATATTTTGAAAATGAACTTGTAAGTTTTCGTAATTTTAAAAAAACATAAAAAATAAAGATGACGAAAAAGTCCTAATTTTCTTCTTATGCTATAGAATGAACTGTATAAAAAAATAATCGTGACAAAAAAAATCAAAAATAGTACTTTTTCGTCGAAATTTTCATCACTTGGTTTTACGAATTTCGACGAATTTCAAGTTTTATTTCAAAATATCATCAGAAATATAGGTTTTAGGAAAAAAATGACTTGGACCTTTTTTGTAGAAAAACAGATTTCCTACAAAAATGATTATAAGATTTTTTTTGACATCTGCATATTTTATGAGATATTAACAATTTTATCAAAAAATAAACTTCGATGATTTTGCGGCACGTGTTCTTTTGACTTAAAAAAAAAAAAAATAAAGCCGTTGTGGTTTTTTGACCACAAAGAATTTTTCTAGGGGGCGTCTCGGAAAATTTAGTTTTTAACGACCAGTCTAATATATATATATATATATATATATATATATATATATATATATATATATATATATATATATATATATATATATATATATATATATATATATATATATATATATATATATATATATATATATATATATATATATATATATAATATATATATATATATATATATATATATATATATATATATATATATATATATATATATATAAAGCAGTGGTCAGAATTATAGCGCACTTTACATATTTCCGTATTAAATAACAATATCCATATGAAATAAATGAAATTTTTTATATAAAAAAAAAGAATTTATATTTGTAACAAAATAAAATAGTTTACAAGTTCACTTAAGTTTAAAAAACAAAAAAATTCGATGTTCTGTAATATTATTTTAACTTTTTGAGGCACAATTATAGCGCACTTACAATATATTAGTGAAATTATTAAAAATATAAGTGTTAGTATGAAGAAATATTTCCACCACGAGCTTTAATACTAAGCCTAATACGATTTTGAACAGAATGGACTAACTTAGTACATTTATTGATAGAAATTTTTGACCAAATGTCCTTTATTGCATTCTTCAACTCACTTTGTGTTGAAATCGTGTACTTTTGAAGGTCTTGATCAATTATTGACCATAAGTTTTCGATTGGATTAATATCTGGTGATGTTGCCAGCCAATCCAAAAGTTGAATGCTCTTGTTTTGAAATCAATTCAAAGCTAATGCTGCCTTATGACATGGTGCGTAATCCTGTTGAAAATAACATTGGCTTCCATCAATTCCGAGAAGTTGTTCAACATATTCTGGTAACTCCTCAGAAATCAAATCAATGTAGTTTCTAGCATTCAATCGCCCTTCATAGAACAGCAATGGACCAATTTCATGTGCACTGAAGCAACCCCATACACTTAAACACCCACCACCGCCCTGTGCCTGATTTGAATGTGCCTGAACAAAATGGTTGATCGCTTTCCTGCTGACTTCGGCGCACAAACGCTCGATTTTTTCTATTTATTAATTGAAAGTGAGACTCATCACTAAAGATAACTTGATCCGAGTCTCTAGTGGACCAATTTTTGTGCGATTTACACCATTTAAGCCTCTTCTTTTTTTGAAGTTTGTTACGGAGTGGACGACATTTCTGAGAGTAGCTGTTGAGACCACTTTCCACAAGACGACGGTGAGTTGTTCTTGCACTAACTGGCTTTTCAATTTAAGATGACCATTCGTTTGCAAGATTACGATTACTTGCTGCTCGATTTGTTTTGCATAGCTGAACTAAATAACGATCTTGAGCAGGAGTTGTGCATCTACGACGTCCTTGGCCTGGTACATTTTCAAGTGGCAAGCCCGCCGAAACCTTTTTGGCAATATTGCAGACACATTTTCCAGAAACATTACATCGTTTTGAAATTAAATAATTTTCCCAAAGTAACGTTTTTATTGATATTTTCTGTTCTGAAGTAACACTTTTTCGACCCATTATATTAAATTCAGTACTGCTGCTAAACATTTAATTGCGTTCACTAACTTGTATCATTAATTTTGCAAGACTGAACCAAATTAATTAATCTCGGCTAGTTTTATAACAAATTACCGTTATTTATCACTTTCGGCACTTTCCATTGCTCATGCGCTATAATTATGCCACGCTCATTTTTGTCATGTTCTCTTTATTATCATTTTATTCTCTTCTTAATGAAAAGCAATAAAATTTGTCTACGTTATTTAAATTTGTGATCAACTAATATTATAAAATGTGCAAGCCGAAAATTTAGTGTCTACTTTTTGAACAATTTTTGCAAGTTCAAAAAGTAAACTATTTATTGCGCTATAATATTGACCACTGCTTTATATATATATACAGAGCCGGGACGAGGGGTAGGCAAACTAGGCACTCGCCTAGGGCGTTTTATTTGAAGGGCGCAGAAATTGAGAACACATTTTTTGTAATTAATATATTTTATACTACGGAAATTCGTTTCTTTTGTTTTAAATTGGAGTGGAAAATCACAAAGATAATAAGTATCCTAAATATTGTAAGATTATTTAAAGGTTCTCTCAAGGTTCTCCTCAAATTTACAAGATTCTCATGATTCCCTAGATTATCTGAAGAAGCTCTGTATGTCCAAATGTACTTAAGATTTTTTGAAATTCTCAAGAGATTCGGTAAGATTCTCAAGATTTTGCGACGATTGTTATGAATCTTTTTTAAGCTTCTCTAGATTTCTTGAATATTCTCAAATTTTTTTCCCATGCAAGATGCCAAAGAATAATTTATCGCTCAATCTAATGACATTTTTGCTTTTATTGGCTAACATAAACTTCAGAAATTTTAATTATGATAAAAAATCTGTGACCTATGTTTAACCTTAGTCCCAAATGACCTGATGCATGTAAAAAATTTGACCGTACATATTTCAAACGGTTGATTAATAAAAACTAGTAGTCCGTATAAAATTAGATTAGGAGTTTCCTATGTACCAAGCCAAATTTATAAAAGACGCGCTCAATTCCTACTGACGTTGAGAATTGAGATTGATTTCAAAATACAAATTACTTTATTTCACTTTTAGTCCAAATAAATTGGAATCTAAACTAGGGGCAGTAGTCACTCGCTTAGTGTCAGATAATTTTTCACAAAAATCATTTATAGAAAATATTGCACAGAACAGAGTTAGTTTGGTACATAATTTATAAAATGTGGAAAATTTTAATGGCAAATTTCTTTGACGAAAGTGATGCCGATTCATTTTCTTTGTTTTCTAAAACAATGAAATTTTCATTAAAAAGTGCATGTGGATATATTTACACAGCAACGTAATGTAACGATGTCATAAATGCTGACTAAACGCGTCGAAATGGGTTTTTGCATCACAAGCAGTGTTGCAAAACGTTACTCGTAACGTAAAAATGAAATAACGAACTTAAGTAGCGTTGTTAATAATAATTACTTTCGTATCGTTTTAAAAATTCATCTGGTGACAATAACGTAAAACGTAACGATAACGTAAATATTTTATTTCGTTTTTTGGACGATTTTGCAAATAACGATTATATAAAATCCGACATATCTGCTCTTTTTAAATGTATGTGCACGCTTTAACTAAAGATTTTGGTAGTTCTAACATTTTTTTGATATTTGTGGCAAAATATTAAGCATTTTGTAAATTTTTGATTTGATCTCACTCTGATGAGGTTACGAGTTCGAATCCCAACCAAAACACGTAAAAAAGAAAAACAAAGTTTTTTTACGAGATATTTCCAACCATACCTTTGAATTGAAAAATTCAAATTACTTCTTTTGAGTTTAATTGCTCACAAAAATCCCGAATAATTAAAATTCTCCAAAATGTTGTCTATAAGGGCAAGCCCATACATATATGAAACAATTGACTAAGTGTCGCTTATTGATTTCACATTGATTGGAAGCAATAAATAATAACTATACACGTGACTTAAAATGTGGCCTATAATATAGAAATATTGCACCTCAAATGAATTCACACAATAGTGCAGTCTAGAGATATAATCCCAAAAATAATGTTAAAATATTTCCGGAAAATAGGAGTCTAATGACAATTGAGAATTCAACTTAAGCAAATAGAATGATGATGAAGTCTCAACTTCAAAATATCATCGCATTGGTAGCGAAATGAATAGATTAGAGCTCACTCTGGCACTAATGAAGTTACGAGTTCGAATCCCAACCGAAACACTTAAAAAAGAAAAAAATATTTGTCTGTTCCATTACGAAATAACGTACCGTACATGTTAAGTATCTGGTAAAAATTTTAATATTTGTAATCGAATCCATCATGTTCTTCCACAATCATATTCTTTTTCTTGTTATACACGTCAATCGGTTTGTGCAAACAGTCACACTATTGAGGTCACTCTCTGTCATAGTGACAGAATTCAGATAGGGATTCGTTTGTCCGTGTATCGTACAAACGGAATGCTTTGCCGGACTTTGGGGGCGTCCAATCCCCAAAAGTTTCAAGAAAGCGTTCGTCAACATCTTAGAATGCATGTAGTTGTGGAGCCTACGTGTTAAAAAGCATCTATGTATTGTTGTGACACATATTGTAAATTCTTGAACACAACATTTTTTATTGAAAAATTAATGTAATGGAAAACATTACGTCAAATCAACAATGAGATGATATATGTAACCTAATTTTACAAATCTCGCACAGAATCTATAATTTTTTTTTCAGAACTAGGATGTTCCTTTTGATTCACAGTAATGACACAAATTTGTCACTTTTTATTTAGAAATTAAACGAATTGCGTTTGTCGGCAATCGAATACCAGATTAGCCAGTACTTTTGTACAAATGTTTTGACCTGTGATTCCTTTTCAAAACTTTCAAAATTATAATGGCGTATTAGGTGTAAATGTATGAAAAATGATAAAATACCACATTATGCAACAGTTCATTTAAAAAACAAATAAGTAACATTGCTATATTTAAAAAAACAATTTTTGTTTAAAACATTGTTTTTTTTGGAATAAAAACCAATTTGTTTTGAACATTGTTTTAAACAGTGTTTTAAACAAACCAACTCTGTAGAGGGAAGAGGAGGGTATGGGCATCAAATATTATTCTTGCCTAGGGTGTAATTAAGCCTCGTCCCGGCTCTGTATATATATATATATATATATATATATATATATATATATATATATATATATATATATATATATATATATATATATATATATATATATATATATATATATATATATATATATATATATATATATATATATATATATATATATATATATATATATATATATATATATATATATATATGTATATATATATATATATATATATATATATATATATATATATATATATATATATATATATATATATATATATATATATATATATATATATATATATATATATATATATATATATATATATATATATATATATATATATATATATATATATATATATATATATATATATATAATATATATATATATATATATATATATATATATATATATATATATATATATATATATATATATATATATATATTTGAGGGTAGTTTTCTCCCTTATTTTGAGGGTTTAAAGTTCAAAATCATTTTTTTCGGATTGTATGACACGTTTTTTTTTTAATTTAGTTTGAAATATGCACTTTGAAATAATTTTTATCGCGTGATGGAAGTAGCATTGATGTGAGCGCTAGAGGGCGCTGAAAGTTAAAAACCACCCCAAAAACCAGTTTTCACGCTATATCTTGTGCTGTAAAATGAAAATTAAAATTCAAAGAATGTATTATAAGAGAGTCATAGTAATCAAATCCAAATTCAGGGTCAAATTATTAAAATTCAAAACGACGGCACCAATATGGCGGCTAATTTTTTGAAATTGATGATTTTTGAAAATCGAAAAATGTATTCGTAATCTACGTAAACTTTTAAATCAAAATAAGTTCAAAATTTTCAAGCTCTCCTACGAGTTCTGATAAAACATGGTATATAAGTTTGTAGTTTCCAATAGTTTTGCATGATACGGGATCGCATGGAGGGATCAGTTTTTGTTTATTTTTTATCTACGGATGTTACAACCTCGCGTATTGCAGTCCATACTATTAAAATAATAGTGAGATATCATATACCACTGGCACTGACAGTGAGATATCCTTAGCCAAGGTGATTTTCCAGGGGTACTGGTGGATGAATTCTATGCAGTCAATATTCTTTGATGATGGCACGCTTTTTCTTGCTGGAATAAACGAGCCTTCATAAACCTCGTTAATCATTAAGGAAGACAATGCGTTGCATGATCAATGAATATACCCAAGCTGGATTATTGGCAAAATTTTAATTAAAAATTTGCTCTTTACTTCCTTTTTTATTTTTATTTCCTGATAGATAAGACTGGGTTGTGTTGTTTCATATTGTATATGTGATAGGATTAATAGTTAAGTTATTCTTTCTCTAAAAAAACAAAAATGTGCGTCCATCAACGCATCATAATGCATGTTGTGTCTATATTGTATTTAAATATTCTATATGTGTTGTTGTGATACATATTGTAATGCCTGTTACACAAAACATTTCATTAAAGAAATCGTATTTTCCAATTTCTCCTTTTTTTAAATTGTGAAACCTATAAGTGCGAAGGATTATGGAAGTTCTTTACCTTGATGTGAAAGAAATGAAACAAAACTGAAGGAACAAAAGTTTTGGTTTTGATTTTGGAATGGCTTGATAGTGGCTACACAAATAGTTCATAACACAGTTAAATTTTGTTTTTAAATTGCACCATTCTTAGCTCCACTTTAATCATACCGAATGGGAAAAAATTGCAATATTACTTCAAAAGAAACCACCACACAACTCAACAAACACACACGCTTTAAACATATTGAAACCTCCATAAATTCTGCTTGTTTGTTTTTTATATTTCTTAACTCAAAAGATTGTTTATTTATTTTCAAGAAAAGTCATAAAATAAATTAAAAACAAAAAGAAATAAAAATATATGTATATACAAAAGATATAGATAAAATTTAAAATAATTACATAAATCTTGATATAGAATAGATTGATTGATCTTAATATGAATGAATGATCATTAACGTTAAAAATTCAAAATAAATAAATCTTTTGTAAAATATATATTTTTACAATAATAGTTATAGGAATAATAATAATAATAGTTTATAGTTTATTTTAAAAATTATGTGATCATTTAGGTTTCGTAATATATAATTACAAATAGTTTTTTTTTAAGTATTTCAATTAAGTTTGGAAACGGTTCGTTTTGTAATGTTAGGATAGAGGATGATGCTATTAGTTGATTTTTTTCTTGAAATAATGACCCTGAAAATAAATTGGTGACAAAAGTGAACGGGACTGTATAAACAGATCTAATTGACAATATAGTGATTTGGGGAAGTAAAATTTGTTTTAAATCAAAACTCTCCTAATCGACAATACTAATCATACATTTAGAATTTCAGATATATTTATCTAAATTATGTAACAAAATGTCAAATATGACAAGGATGTACTTTTAATGTATTTGACACTATCTTAGAAATTGGCTCTGATTCGAGATGGAGCAAACCTTCGTCAATATTTTTCCCCATAAGAACAGCACAGATGACTGTGAAGAACGTTTTAGATAATATGTCCTCAAAATCTTGTGATGTGGTTTGATGGTTGTTATCTTTGCTTGTAGTGCTTTATCAATTTCTGTGTGTGGTAAAGTATAATGCTTTTTCCTTCATTGACAATGTCTCCACAATTTACAGTTGTATTTCTCATTATGGGAATTTTATTCCCTTAGTTTTTTACAATAATTTTACAATACAAGTAATTTTGCAATAATTTTGTTTTCCTTCGTTTCGTTTCAGGTATGTAGTTAACTGTTAAACTAGGTTTAGGAACTGAACACATTTTTCTAAAGGGGTAAGGTTTTGTAATTTCAAAGAAAATCAATTGTTTTTTCATAAAATAATGCGCGACACGTGTACCACCGTACTACATTTATTTTTATGAAAACCATCACGTCGCAAATATCAAATGTAAACAAAACACAAAATCTAAAGAATATTATCTTACAATAACAAAACAAATTTAATTATAAAATTTACTACCATGGTCAAATTGTTATTTTTAGGTTATGTTTTTTAATACTTCTCATTTAACTTAGACTTCTGATTCATCATTTAAAAAAACACATATAGAATTTTATAAATAGTAAAAGAAAAATTAAATATTTTTGTTATTGTATAGCTGAAACAATTTTAAATAACAATTTTAAATACTAATCGTTTAGACTTTAGTTTTAGTCTATCTCATCAAAAACAAAACAAAAAAATTTTAATTTCTTTAAAACTAAGCAAAAATTTCATTTAAAGCCAGTAGTTGTCAGTGTTTTATGTGATATTTGAAACAAAAGCGTTGAGTTATGGTGTTCTAGTTATTTTCTTACAGCTGAAATGCGATAAAAAAACGTTTGGCAACACAATACAACATTATGAATAATCAAGGTGACTAATTCTTTTCAGAAACAACTATCTTCATTCAATACTTATTAAAGTATAACGTTATACCAGTCAGTTGCACAAGGCGAGTCTCATTTTCTGTTAGAATGATCACAGCTGCCCTGTCTTTCTTTTTAGGCGTTTACAACCCAACGAAGAATTTCGCGTTTCTGACGTGAATACAAATATTTTGAGTAAGGTCCTCATGCCTTTTTGTCTTGGTCCTTGAACCATTCTGTCGAACAACAACTGGTGATTATTGTGCCATATTTTAGTCATTTTTTTAGTGCCATTTTGTTTTAGTCATTGAGACCATTACATTTTAGTAAAATTATCAGCAATACTGCTCTATTTGAATTTGATTATAATGCAACAAATTTAGGATTGAATTTAACCAAGTAAATATTTCTGAATACTTCCAAGGTACCGCATATGGACTGTTTTTACTATCTATTCTTTTGTGTTTTTTGTGAAACTTTCTTTGGATTTAAAAAATCAACCGTCTCGGATAGTTCAACAGTTTTCTTAGCAAGATGGATTATACAAGGAATTAAAAAACACGTTACAAAATATGACAATTTTGTCGCATGGAGGGATCAGTTTTTCTTGATTTGCTAATCTACTTACTTTTTAATTTTTGATCCACGGGTGTGACAAGCCCGCCTAGTCTTGTTCCTGCTATTGACATATATGAAAACGTGAGATATCACATACCTGGGATCCTGGCGGATGAACTCTATTCAGTCAATGGTAGCACCCTTAATCTTAGCTATGGAATATTCTTTGATGCACATTATTGATTGCTCGAAGAAACTCGCCTTCATATAACTCTGTGTGATGGGCTTTAATGAGGAAAACAGTGCAACACATGATCAAGGAATAGCCACCACTAGGTGTATTATTGGCAATCCAATTTTAGTTTTGTTCGTGCAAATTTTGTAGTACAAATTACTTCGGTCTGAAAGACGAAAGTATTACTACATTCATGAGTCAAAAGTGAAATTCTTACCCCCACTTTTTTTGGCATTTCTCGACGTTTTAGGACCTACTGATTCTAAAAAAGCAAAAAAAAACATGTATGTCTGTCGGTCGGCCGGCCGTCTTTACCTACGAAATCAAGAAAACCGCTAAAGGGATTTCAAACATTTTTTTTCTAAAAATCGGTATACTCAAGAGATTGGTCCGAAAGGACGCTGTGTTCGATAACTGTACCGGAAGTGTGTCGAAAAAATCATTGTGTGTCAAAAACAGCAAATTTGCATATTTTTGGTTTAAAAAACGTTCATTTTAAGTGAACAAAGAATGTGGAGAAATCTTGATGGTCGGGATTCGTATGTGAGATAAAAAACTAGATTATTTCATTAGAAGTTTGTCAAAATAATGTTGTCAAGTGTGTCAAAAGAAAGATTTTTATTTATTATTTTACCCAATTTTTTGAAAAAAAAAAATAAAATTAATTATTTGTTTGACATGAAATTTTATTATTATTTTGGGAATTATGGGATTATACGTTTGTTAAAAAATGTTGTCAAGTGTATCAAAAAAAAGATTTTAATTTATTTTTTTACCCAATTTTTTGGAAAAAATAATATCAATTATTTGTACGACATGAAATTTTATTATTATTATTGAGAATTATAAGTTAGTCAACAAAATAATGTCAAAAGAATGATTATCTTTTATTTTTTTTAGAAAAAAATAAAATTAGTTATTTGTATGAAATGAAATGTATAATGAACATGAAATTATTATTATTGAGAATTTTATTGTATTATAAGTTTGTCAAAAAAATTTTGTCAAGTGTGTCAAAAAAATGATTTCATTTATTTTTTTAGTAAATTTTTTGGAAAAAAAAACTTAGCTGTTTGTTGCGTTAATATAATTGAACATGGATATTTTTGAATTTGTTATAGTTTTTGAAATATTTTTGGAATTTTGAAAAAGTTTCAATTTTTGAAAGAATCTTGTAAGAATTTTTGGAATAGTTTTAGAATTTTGAAAAAATTTAAATTTTCGATTTTATTATAATTTTGTAAAAAGTTTCAATTTTTGATATTTTTAGAATTTTGGAAAAAGTTTGAATTTTTGAATTTTTAAGAATTTTTGGGATATTATTAGAATTAAGAAAAAGTTTAAATTTTTGATTTTATTCTAATTTTTGGAATATTTTTAGAATTTTAAAAAAAAATAGAATTTTTGAATTTTATATATATTTTTAGAATTTTGAAAAAAGTTTTAATTTTTGATTTTGTAAGAATGTTTGGAATTGAAAAAGAATTTTAAAAAATTTAAAATTTTTGATTTTATTATAATTTTTATAATTTTGGTAAAAGTTACAATTTTTGATTTGATTTGATTTAATGTTTGATATTTTAATAAATTTTGAAATGTTTTTAGAATTTTGTTTGAAAAAAGTTTGAATTTTTGATTTTATGTAATTTTTACAATATTTTTGGAATTTTGAAAAAATATGAATTTGTGATTTTGAAATATTTTCTCGAAACGGTTAAATGGAGAGGTTTTTGAGAAGTTTGCTGATTGTATAATCTTTTCACTAAATTATGTTAATTTATGATCCGTTATAATTTTCTGACAACGTATTGATGTTCCGTGTTAGTTTTGTAATACATATCTAAACAGAGATAAAAAATACATGTACATAATTTAACAAAAAGCTATGTTTGATACATCGCTGCCCAAAACTAAAAACCATGTCCTCACAAAAGTTTTTTTGCCGAAAACTATATCAAAATCCTTAACCCAGACCGAAGTCTTGATATTTTACTTATCAATTATTAAAATCACTAATGTATTTTGTTCTTACACTGGGTACTAATTATTTGCTAAATTGTACTAAACTGCTAAATTTGAACAAAATCGCCCAATTTTAATTTATGTGATTATGATGTCCGATATTAATAAAAACATCAATTTTTTATAAGCAGTTAGAAACAAAATATTGATTTAGACAAATAAAAAGTTGACTAAATTTATTTAGCACGTTTAGTACAATTTAGCATCAATTGGAAAGCAGTCTTAATATGAATTGATAAAGATTTTTTTTATTACTTTATTTTACCAGTAATTAAAAACAAATACAAAATAGTATATTGTATATTGGTTGGGGTTGAGGCGCAGCCGAAACTAGCAATCATGCAAGAGCAGCAATGTTACTTTCTGCTCAAAGTATACATACTATTTTTTTAACGACTGCCGACAAAAACGATTAAAAATGCCAAGGAGGCATTTATTTGTTGTTTAAAAAACGTATCGGACGTCAAGTTAAAATGTTAAATTAATAAAATTAAAACTTATACTGAGTTTATATCTATTTTTAAATAAAAAGTATCTAAAATGAGCAGTAGTGATAAAAGTGATATAATTAGCACTTCACCTCATATAAAAGAAGCAGCCAACAATTTAACTTTAGATCTGTTGCCTGAAAAATCTAAAGTCCGGTACGAAAAAGCTTATCTATTATTTATCAATTGGTGTAAGAACAAATAAACAGGAAATTTTTATTCTGAAGATATGTTTTTGGCATATTTTGGTAAACTATCGCAGACAAAAAAGTCTTCAACAATGTGGTCAAATTATTCAATGTTAAAATCAACATTCAACGTTAAAGAAAATTTGGATATTAGTAAATAAAAAAGATTAATGCTTTTTTTTTAAAAAGAAGCCCTCGGGTTATAGAGCCAAAAAATCAAGTGTTTTGGAGAGAAGAAATTAATAAATTTTAATATTATGTCTTTGTTCATTATGTCTTTTGTTTTGCTTGTGTTTTTACTTTCCGCTTAAGAGCAGAATAGTTATTTACATATCGAGTGCTGAAAGTAGAAAATTACGCCAACGGTTCATATTTAAGCCCGACGCGAAGCGAGGGCTTTTATTGAACCAAGGGTGTAATCTTCCGTTCAGCCTGAGTGTATGTACAACGTTTTACGCACAACTGCACAACTTTATTGTAGTATAAATCAATTTTTGAATTTTTTAAACTCGCTAGACATTTTGAAAATTATGCTAAACATGCCATGATTTTCTCCATAAACTTCATACAATAATTTATTTGTTTGTTCTAATTTTATGAATATTTTACGGGTGATTATTTTAAGGGCGGTAAAGTAGAAAAATATATTAATATTTCATATAGCAACGGGGTTTTATTTTACGGATGTAAAGTTCAATTTTCAGCCACTATAACTAGGATGTAAACTGTGTTTTACGATTCGTTTGTGCGTAAAAAATTAAAAAATGCTCGCTAAACAGCAAAAGCCAACTTTCTCTTTTAACCTGACTGATAGAAAACAATGTATTAAATGTGTTTTGTGAAATTTGTTGGATAATTCCGTTTATATACTTAGTTTTTTGATTTTAACTAATTTGATACATCAATTCTACTTGTATGCATATCTGTCTGATCAAGAAATCTACCTTTTTCTAGCGGACATCTTGCCGCTCGGACTTTTTCTTCTTAACATCTTTTCTTACAACTTTCAAAATCATTTTTAAAATAAAGCACAAAATATGGGGTCATTGTCGTTTCTTGACTTCTATAATGCTATAATTTTGTTGTTGTTTTCTTATTTTTTATCTTTAAAATCATCATTGTGATTCAAAGACAAAACAAGTTACATATAAAAATTTGTATAGGAAAAGAAAAAAATCTTACGAATATTTGTAAGAAAGTACAAATCAAAATTATGCAGATGAAACTTTTTTAATGATTTTTTTTTCAAAGACATTAAAAAACGCGATTGGAGATGAATTATGTGTGCATGTATTAATAAATGAGATATGTGGACTGAAAAGTATAACTTTAGTTTTAGATTAATCGGCATATAATAAACAAAAACAAAATTTTTAATTATCAAAAAATCTTTCGGGTAGTATGATTTTCGTTAATTTTTTTTAATTAAATCAATTTGAATCCACAGACAGATACAACATTTTAAATTTAATTTTTTAATTTGTTTCTTTTCTTTCGATAAGTTCTATTTTGTTGTTTTTTAATCGCGATAACAAAAATACATACACGGTTTCTCCTTATGAGTTATGACATTTACATACCACATTTGGTTGGACACATAATTCAAAACAAATTAATAGTAATTATAATTAATTAGCCGCCGATATAGAAGAAAAACAAAAAAATTAATTTTGTTTTGTTATTCAAGCAAATTAAAATGTAATTCCAACAATAATTTAATTTAATAGGGCGTTATGCAATTAATCAAAAAATGAAAAAAAAAAAATAATATAAAAATACAATTATTGCATCGCGACACATTTATTAAAATTTTATTGTTCAAACAATTAATAATAATAAAAATAAAATAACAGCGGGATATACTTATACATGGTGGATTTAATTTTTTTTATTTAAAATTTTTGATGGTAAATTAATTATGACTTGACCTCATGCATTTTAATAAAGAGCAGTAAAAACACTTTTATTTATTTTTCGATTGAAGAAAACGAATTTTACCGATCAAAAATTGAAATTACTTTGCGTTGCGACCTACGTTTTAAAGCATAAATAAAAAGGTGACAACGATGTTTATTGGACAAATTTTTCAAAAGTTTATACACAGACTGATTTCGATTGTACGGACTTTATACTTTAGCATAATCAGCAATTCAAAAGTAGATGATATTGCTCTTTTCGGGCGTAGGGCGAATATCAAGGAAAGTCTCTCATGGCTTGAAAGAAATACTAAACGGCTTGGATTATGCATCAACAATGGCAAAACTAAACTTTAAATAACATCTTCCAGAAATCTGGATACTGGCGACTATAAATTAAAACGCGTGGAAAACTTCAAAAACATCGGGTCTGTTATATCATAGCCAAAGGATATGCAAGCAGATATCAAAAAACGTGTAACTGCTGCATGTACGTACACTTAAAACTTCTGCAATCAAAATAACTTTCGCGGTCGAGTTAACTCACAGTTTACTTGCCTGTGCTAATCTTTGGGCGTAAAATATGGACACTGACTATAACCACCAATTGTTGAATTCTATCAAGATGCAATGTAATTGGATTCATTAAATCCAACTTGATCAGATAGTTTGGTAATGTAAAGGTATACGTAAACGTAGGTTCGTTGGAGAGGTAGACCCAGAAAATGCTGGCGTGATGACGCCACTCAAAACCTTCGTGATATAGGATAACAAAACTGGAGCCAATTAGCGTGGGAACGAGATGAATATAAGCTGATTGCAAAGATGGCATAATCCTTCATCGGGCTTTAAACGCCATAGAGAGAACGGTTACAGGAATAGCCATACATTGAGTACGCCGATTTCTTTATTTTTTAACTTAAACATCTTAATAAAAACTGCACATCACACCTCAACTATATAGTCTCAAGTAAATTTTGTGAATATGTAAGTTTGTTTTCTTTTAATTTATCTGTCAATTTGATAGTTGTAGTTTTTGTCATCGCAATTTCTTCGTAGTTGTTGTTGCCGTGCTGATTATTATGATGATGATCATCATTGTTGGCGGATTTATTCGTGTTGAATAAATTATATATTTTAATAGAAAGAAATTATACAAAAAATTGTTATCAGGTTCGTAACTAAAATATTAAAAGTATCAACATGCATATAAAGCCTTAAGGCGATTTGTTAAGAAGTCTATAAATAAGTAAATGATTCATAATTTTATTTTTAACTTAAATGCGGATCTGTAGCTTTTATAAATGTATAACAAAAATACGGTAAATCTTGAGATAATTTTATACGGTTTTATTCGATTGTAGAAAATATTTGGCATAAAGATGCATTAAGATTTTGTGGATAAAACTAGTATGTATTGAAATTAAGAAATTAAATTTAAAATACTATTTTGGTTGTTTGTTTCTTCAACTCACAGTGACTTATAATTTTTGACAGAGAAACGGAGTAGAGACAGAGAAAACCTTACTCAAATCAATTATCAAATGTCAGCCCTAAAAGTTAGAAATCAAAATTAAATTGAATCTAATTTTCTCTATAAACCAAACCCTTGTATTTTGCTGTTTTAATTAAATTTACTTCACGAACGATTTAATCTTTAACGAACGTACAAGATAACCTAAATCATGGAAAATTTTGTACCAGAATTTAAAGAATTAATGGCACTGTAGAAACTCTTGTCAGAAATAGACATAGACGTAAGTTTTGAAGCTTTCGCTCTGACAATTTGGACTTTTCGTTTTTTGGATAATCTGGTCAGATGTTTTGTTGGCCTTTAGATCGATTGGGGGAAGTTTTGTTATGAATCCAAATATTAAATGATCTACGTTTGTTTCTAAGTGCCGTTTTGGCAGCTTTCAAATACAAGTATTTTTGTTTGGGTTTTACTATGGAGAAAGGGACAAATTTATTGATAGCAAATTGGATGGTTTCTGTAAAGTTTTGAGCAGAAACATTTACATTGTCAGTGTAAAAAAAATAACGGTCGAAAGGGAAACCATGGAAAAAATTTTGAAGACCACTCTTATCCATGTTTGAGTAGTGAAATATTTTACGGGGTTTGGGAGCTGTAGTTTTAAGTAAATCAGTTTTGATAACTGATGAAATTAAATAATGATCAGAATTTCCAATACGGCCATTCCGCAGTGACGGGTGTTACATTTGTACGCATTTAAACTGATATAACTTCCAAATTAGAAGAAAAATCACTGTGTTTTGAATACAATTCAATTCATTTCAATGATTTCTTAAAGCAAAACAAAAACACATTTAGAATCATTCAAGCATTTACATGTAATAATAGATTTAAGCCCTGTGACGGGTGTTACGAGTACTCTTACAAAATATGATATCTTGTTCACCAATCATTAGAGTTTAGCTAAACTAGAAATTTTTGTCGCAAAATTAATAGCTAGGTTGTGAGTTAAAGAATCGTCCGTTCCTATACTATAAGTATTTTGTCTATATATTACTTTTTATATTTTTCTTTTACAAAAGAAGATTGTGACGGGTGTTACAAGATTTGGGACGGGTGTTACGAGTGTAAATAAACAAATTCTTAAGTAAATTTTGAGATTTTCTTTATTATTTTGGACTTTTATGATTATTTTTGTCTCTAAACAAAAGATATTTTTGGGAGTTTGAACTCCCTGTAAGACCATATGAACCCAATAAACATTTTGACTGAATATGGTACGTATAAACGATGTATAATTCCTTAGTCGACTAACTTCAATGTTCCCCTCCTACTGCCCCTTTTTACAAAACCGTCAACGAATGGCCTTTTCGATGCTTTATTCGGCTCTTATTAATACCAAAGGGCGCCAAAAGCGGGGAAATTATACAGGTTAAACGGCTGGTTAGGAGCTGTATAGTGTTCTGTGTTAGGCCTTAATCAGCTCGAGTAGTTAAAGACCTTATTCAGGTGTTGCTTTAGAAAACCTTATACAGTCAAATTATTCAGGCGTTAAAAAATCTTTCTGAATAAATTTTTCCTAATTTTGTTATCCGTTGCAGTATTTTCACGATTTTCCTTTTTTATCTCTGAAGTTTGTCTGCAGTTTATTCTGAAATTTTTATGAAGAGAATAGCACATTTGTTACTATGTATTATTCTTTAATATTTATTTCAAATGATTTTTTATGTACTTACATTTTTGTTGGAGATTCACTCCGGGATCGAACTTGGAACCTTCGCGTCGCTAGTCGTGCACATTACCACTCGTCGATTGTGGCATATATACTACGTACGCTGAAAGTCAGAAAACCTTTTCTATCATATTTATATATCACAAAGTTTGTATATATAGAACTCACCTAACACAAAAATGTCTAGTGAATTATAACAAGTGTTTTTTTGTCTATTATTTTTTTTTAATTACATACGGTATGTATAAGACCTGAAAGAGCAAATTATTATTCAGGCGTCATCTGTCTCAACTGAATAAAACCTTTTCCGTAGGCCTTATTCAGGTAGAACTGTATACAAGCTGAATAACATTTTGCTGAACATTATTCAGGTTCAGGGACTGCATATCCCAACCTGTATAAACCCCAATCTGAACCCGACCAGTATAAACCCCAACCTTTAATTTACCTTAATATGTCTTTATTCAGAACCTTATGCAGCCAAATGGGCTGAATAAGCTCATCCTGAATACAAGCTGTTTAATTAACCTTAATACGTCTTTATTCAGTCCCTTATGCAGCCAAATAGGCTGTATAACGATTTAACCTGAATAAATATCTAAAAAAGGCGTATTTCAGCTGCTAATCAGGTTTTAGTTGTATAATTCTCGTTTCCCCTGAAGTTATTCAGATAAATGTTTATTGGGAAATGGAAGTTCCAGTCAAGTATCTGAAATAGTGCTGCTTTTGCAGTTGAGGTAGCATCTTTAAAGTATTCCATTATTCCATCGGTTCTTTTACTCGTGTACTCTACTTCAGTACTTCTCTAATCGGTACCCTACTTACTAAAGATTATGAATGTCGTTTTCATTGACGAAATGATATTTAACGCGCGCCCTTTGGATTTGAAGACAAATATTCATAATATTAACAGAATATGTTGATAAAAGTTCACCGAGACTTTATTGCCCGCCAAAGTCTATCCGTCGCAGTTGCATACAGCCGTCGACAGCGCCATTACCATAACTATTGGCAAAGAAAGCCCACCCTCCAGTCTCTCACTGTAATAGACACTGGAAATAGTAAATTTGTTTTTGAACTGGGCATCCGTCTGAAAAAGCTATCAATTTTTTCACACAGGGATATTGGATAGGTGGAACACATAGACACACATAGAGGAACACATAGAGGAACGTATTATATTCCTATTGTGCACTTAAAAACTTATAACATTAGTAAAGAAATTGTAACGGGTGAAAGGTGTGACGGGTGTTACAAAAATAAATCAGCCTATATTTTAACGCAAGGTCTATTTTAATTCACACGAATATTTTTCAAGGATTGTTTAATCCTATAACCTTACTTTTGTAAGGTCAATACCAAATAAAAGCAGTCAGCCTCGTGTAGGATGAACTTTTCTGTGCATTTTGTGACGGGCGCTACAGAAATTCCTGCGTTACAATTTCATCAATAAAATGATTACTACTTACCTGATTGCTTTCAATTTTTTTTTTCAACAAATAATAATGAGTCGCAGTATAGGTAGCAAATGTGAATGGCGGGTTTTTGAATGTGATTGACGTAAAAATCGT
This sequence comes from Diogma glabrata, assembly GCA_963693315.1. Taxonomy (NCBI): domain Eukaryota; kingdom Metazoa; phylum Arthropoda; class Insecta; order Diptera; family Cylindrotomidae; genus Diogma; species Diogma glabrata. Next base: position 1,658,637 of record OY856186.1, on the reverse strand, counting down.
GTTGCTATTTTAGTAAATTTTTTCCATGCTAGACTTTGAAATCCGCTCACTTGGCTTGAACAAAATATTACAAAAATCGGCAAAAATATTATAGAAATTCTTTTAAATAATGATAAATTAAAATATAAAGCCTGTTAGTTTTCTATGTAAGTATACATATTTGCAAGTTATTTTTCTACTTTTTGGTATCGATTACCGCGGAATGGCCCAATACTACCTTTCGCGACATCGACACTCGTAATATCTGGCATTGTGGTAAGATCTAAAAGAAAACTATTATCACCGCCATTACGGGGAGTGAAAGTCGGGATTTTAACAATTTGGAATAACCCCAGAGACGCGGCAAAAATTTCTGCCAGTTTTCCACTATTGTCAACATCGTCGGTCGATTTGGAGAATTCCAACCATGATTTGTTGTGGACGTTGAAGTCACCGGTAACGATAACTTCACAATTAGCGGACTTTGCTCTAATCTCGTCCACAATTTTTGTCAGAAAATTAAAAAAGTTTGGGTTACGTTTGTTGGGGGACCGGTATAAAGCTATTGTAAAAAAAGTAATTTCTGGAAGACAAATCTTTAAAACCATTGTATTGAAGCCATCACCGTGTAGTTCAAAATTTGGAAAGCGTGTATACGCAACACTCTCATGAATGAATGCGCATACGCCCTGATGGAGTTTGAAAGCTGTTTCGAGCCTATATTTGGAATTAAGCGATTCTATAAAGAGAAAATTTTCAGAAACTTGTGTTTCTGTAAGGAATAGAATGTTCGGTTTGTCGTGCTCAAGATGATGTTGCACGTGGTCATGGTTAGCGTTCAATCCGCAGATGTTTTGAACATGTATTTTAAAAATTTTTATTGATTCATATATGTGTTGTCCCTGCAAATACCGTGGACGTGCCGCTTTATGGGCGAGTGGATTGCGCAAATTTGCTTTTCCACTTGCAGACTTATATCTTTTCGGTTGTACTGCCATATATATAAAAAGGTTTATTTTATTTTTTATGTTTTATTTTAAAATGGATAACTGACAATAGTGGAAAACTGGCAGAAATTTTTGCCGCGTCTCATGGCCTATTCCAAATTGTTAAAAGCCCGACTTTCACTCCCCGTAATGGCGGTGATAATAGTTTTCCACTAGATCTCTATCTTACCACAATGCCAGATATTACGAGTGTCGATGTTGCGAAAGGTAGTATTGGAAATTCTGATCATTATTTAATCTCATCAGTAATCAAAACTGATTTACTTAAAACTACAGCTCCCAAACCCCGTAAAATATTTCACTATTCAAAAATGGATAAGAGTGATCTTCAAAATTTTTTCCATGGTTTCCCTTTCGACCGTCATTGTTTTTACACTGACAATGTAAATGTTTCTGCTCAAAACTTTACAGAAACCATCCAATTTGCTATCAATAAATTTGTCCCTTTCTCCATAGTAAAACCCAAACAAAAATACTTGTATTCGAAAGCTGCCAAAACGGCACTTAGAAACAAACGTAGATCATTTAATATTTGGATTCATAACAAAACTCCCACTAATCGATCCCAATATCTAAAGGCCAACAAAATATCTAATCAGATTATCTCAAACGAAAAGTCCGAAATTGACAGAGCGAAAGCCTCAAAACTTACGTCTATGTCTATTTCTGACAAGAGTTTCTACAGTGCCATTAATTCTTTAAATTCTGGTACAAAATTTTCTATTCCCCCTATTATTGATGGTGATTTAATCGTCAATGATCCCGCAAGAAAAGCTAACTTGTTCGCTGAACGCTTTGCTCTGAACTCCACTGTTTTGGAAACTCCTAAAGAAATACCCCAAATCCAGTCTTCAGGAGTTAATATGAATGAACTTCACTTCAAACCCAAGATAGTCGCTAAACTTTTAAAGGGGTTAAACATCAACAAAGCATCAAGAATGGACAATATTCCACCCATTATTTTAAAAACCTTTTCCAAAGAACTTGCACCAACTTTAACTAAAATATTCTACCAATCCTACAAATCTGGTATATTTCCCTCGTGCTGGAAGTTGGCAAATGTCCAGCCCGTCCCCAAAAAGGGACCAAAATCCGATATCTCAAATTATAGGCCAATAGCTTTACTATCGGTCCTATCCAAAGTCTATGAGCATTATATTAATACACATATTTCAAAATTTCTGGAAGAAAATCATTTAATATTCGACAGCCAATACGGTTTTCGAAACAAAAGATCAACTACCGATCTATTAAACTATGTAGCGCATTGTTGGAACAGCATACTTGATAAAAATGGTGAAACATACGTTATCGATTTAGACATCTCCAAGGCATTCGATCGAGTCTGGCATGCCAACTTAATCAACAAGCTCGTTGCGTACGGTTTTCATCCCAATGTTGTGAAGCTGATTCAAAATTTTCTATCCGGCCGATACATTTCGGTAACCTTAGACGGATATTCTTCTGAGTCTAAACTAATTAACGCTGGTGTACCCCAAGGCTCAGTATTGTCCCCAACCCTATTTTTGATTTATATCAACGAATTGTTGAAAATCACCAGCAACCCAATAAATAGTTTTGCAGATGATAGTACTCTGCACAAGTCGTTCGAGCCCCTTCCTTCAAAAGGTAAAATGCACGAACGAATTAATCCTGCCCGGAGAGACGCTGCCATAAACGTGAACAAAGTCGCCGACTGGGGTGACCAAAACCTTGTCAATTTCAACTCCACCAAAACACAGCTGTTGATTGTTTCCAGATTAAAGACCGAGTTCCCCAAAGATATTTTATTTAGTATGTGTGATGAACCAATAGGTGAATGTAAAAACATTCGTTTATTGGGTGTCACAGTTTCAAATGACCTACTCTGGAACGATCATGTAATGGCGATGGCAAAAAGCGTGTCTAAAAAACTCGGCCTCCTAAATAGATGCAAAAAATTTTTCACTCCATACCAATTGCTCCATGTTTATAAGTCCTATATTCGGCCCTGTATGGAGTACTGCTGTCAAGTTTGGGGTGCTGCCTCTGTTTCCATCTTGGCCCTCTTGGACTCTGTTCAAAAGCGAGCTATACGAATTGTAGGTGATCGAACTTTGACATCAAAACTTGATTCCCTACAACATCGTCGCACTGTTGCTGACCTCGTTGTTTTGTACAAATATCGTCATCAGCAGTGCTCAGATGAAATCAGCGGCATCATGCCTCAAACTTATTCTTACCCCCGTTCCACTCGGCAATCGGCTGCCGCAACCAGTGAAACGGTAAAGATCCCGCGCTGTCATACTGGCAGATCGCAGAGAGACTTCTTTGTCCGAACTGCGTACAAATGGAATAGTTTGCCGGAACACTTAGTCTCAGGTGGCTTCAACCCACAGATGTTTAAAAAAAGCGTTAATCTACACCTCAGAACGCCAGTTGTTGTGGGACCCAGGTCTAGACCTAGGTCTTAAAAGGTATTTATGTGTTGTTGTGACAGATATTCTAAACCCTATTACACAACACATTTTATTAAAAAAAAAAAAAAAAAAAAAAAAGTAAAAACTCTTATCATACAACAAAATATGACATGCAATTATTTCATGATAAGATGAAGAAATAATAACAAAATAATAAGTGAAAAACAAATTGTGAGAAATTTGGAGAAAACAAAACAATACTAATTGCCAATAATCCAGCTGATGCAGCGCACACCAGACGCACCGCCCACCACCTCAATCGAGGCACAAAGCCCACACATAATTACGTGTTGGTCTGATTCCTCGGAAGAGCCAATAAGCGGTACCACTACGGAACGCTGCCCAGCTAAGAATGGAAGTGCTGCCGTTGACTAATTAAAGTTCGTCCGCCAGCACCCTAAGATATCATCTTGACTAATGACATCTCCTGCCATTGCCAGTGGTGATATCTCACGCTAACTCATATGTCAATGGCAGGGACTGGAGTACGCAGTGTAGTCAGACCCGTAGATCAACATTGATCGTAATCGATCAAAATCGATCCCTCCTGCGTTAAAATTGGAAATATGTTTGCTTAACACAAAAGGAGGTCATCATCGTATATTTTATAGTTGCTTGGGTAGAAACTGTTGATTTTATCAGCCAATCTCCTAACATGGAAACAAGGATGTTACATCAAAGGACATTATGATTTCGTCTTCATGTAATTCTAGGTTATTAATTTGTTGTGAGAATTCAATGGAGTTTTTGATGTAGAGTCCCGTTGTTAACTTTGAAAACTGTTTTACCAACCATTTTGAGAGGTTGTAAGCTGGGCTCGAGAAGTTGGATACAATCAGTCGCATCTTATTTCTAGGTTTATGGATCTTTGGGAGTCCATATGTTACTGGTATTCTTGGTATTGATGGCATGAGGTTACGTAAAGTTGTTTCTGAGAAAATTTCCGTATGGCTTTCCCTTTTTATTTCCCTTGTTTTAATAATTAATTTACTCAGAGGGATTTTAACCTCTTGATATGGACCACTGGTAATTAGATCTCTCATCCTCTGTTGATAGTCGTTTTGGTTCATGATCACAATGGTGTTTCCTTTGCTTTTGTATAATGGCAGCCTTTTTCTTTTAAATTTTTTATTATATTGTATTGGTTTTTAGTTTCAGGTCTTATATTCAACTCTATCTTATCCTCTTTTAACATGTCATAACATTCGATATTGATTCTTTCCTTGACATCTTTTAGTTCTTCAAAGTTAAACAGAGCTGATTCTATCTGAGCGACTATGTCTAATGTAGGGTTAGATATCCGCGGCAGCGCAAAATTTAATCCTTTGCTTAAAATTTGCCCCTCTTCCAGACTGAAACTAATATCCGACAAGTTGCATATGAGATTTGGTATGGAGGACTCTCTTCGGTTTTTTTCTATGGAAGGAGACAGTAGAGTATTTTTCAGAGTCAACTTTGACAATTTCTTTTTCAAAAAACAAATTAGCAAATCATTGGCAGCTTACTTTACGTAAGAATATTCTTATTTTTAGAGTAAAATTTGAAATGCTCCGTCGTTTCAACTTTAATCGAATTTGTTACTGTTATGGAAGGTGCTTTTATTGAGATTACACTGTATAATCCCATTATAATTCTCGCAGTTTCGATTCTCTATTTCTCATGACTACAAACATAGTATATTCATGTATGAGCTAGAATGAAGGCAATTCTTCACGAGGATGAAGTTTCCCGGAACGAGCGTAGCGAGTGGAGGGAATCATCCAAGTGAAGAATTGCCTTCATCCTAAGCGAATACAAGATACTATTTTATCCACGACTACAAATAATTCAAATAATTTCATTCATGTTTTCCTGTACAAGTTTGTATCGCCATATTGAATGAAATGAAAAACAAAACCAAACATGTTTGTTTATTTTAGACTTTATATATACATTGTTTTTGTTTTAACTGGTTTATATTACTATACCAACAAATCAAGTTTTTAATTTGTTAGGGGAATTTTGAATAAATAAAGCGTAATAAAAGAAATAAAAAAGAATTTGATATATAGAAAAGGAATGAATACAATTACAATGAAAGATATACGCATGGAAAGTATATATTCTTTAGTAGTCGTGGATAAAATTATTTATTGATTTTTTACTATTATTTTCTTTTTCTATTTGCTACGACGACTACCTCAATGGTTTATTATTTTGCACTTTATTTTTCACACATGATCGTTATTTATCAACCATTTTTCTTTTCGGTAATTTTATTTAAAAAAAAATTGCAATAAATATAAAATGTATTTATTTAATTTTTATGTTGTTGTATAACATAAATCCCATTTCCGTTGAATATAACCTCGAATTTTAATTGAGAGTGCATCGACCATTATTTTCTAAACTAATAATAATAGATGTAATAAAAAAAATAGCCCTGGCAAATATTAACATATTAAAGTCAACATACAAGAACAATCCAAAATAATTTTTTTTTCTAACTTTTATTTAATCTGACACTTTGAAATAGATAGACAGATATATTGTAATATATATCATGCCTGACAACTAGTTTTGGTTTTCATTTTTTTATCGAGTTTGCATTTGAACTTAGTTTGGCTTATGAATATAATTGTTATTGTTTTTTAAAGGTTGTATGAATTGTTATGTAATCTGACTGCAGTTTGTAAACATAAAAAGAAATTATGTACGCACAGTGGGACTAATTTAATTATGTACATTCCTAGCAGCCAGTCACTCGAATTTCACATAGAGAAATAAACATATAACTTCATAGCTCTTATATTTCTTTCATTCACATCTTATTAAAATTATTCACTGTGCAAAATGTTGATCATGAAGAAAAACCAAAATAGTCACATTAATATCAATTTCATTTAATTTAAATATAAAAAAATGGCTAAATTGCACATAACAAATCTAAACATTAAAAAAATCTAAATTCTTTTATAATAAAAACACAAACAAAAAAGCAAAATTAGACAATTTCGAATAATCCCATTTTATTTCACTTAATTTATCTCTTTTCTTCTTTTTTCCTTGCTTCTCAATTTATTTCGGTTCAGTAACCTAAACTTAAAGAAAATAACATAACATATATATAAAAAAAGAAAAATATCTCGCATCCACACAATATAAATAAATAAACAGCAGCGAATTCATTAGTACAAACACAATGAGAAGTAATCGCTTAAAAGAATAATATTAAATAAGAAACCAAATAAAAGGTAACAAATATCAACAAAAAAAAAGAACACAAGAAAAAATTATTAACCATCCAACCAAACGATCAAGCAAATCGTCCGATCACAATGTGTCTGTTGCAAATGAAACACACAACCAGCAACCATATACAAGAGATGATTGATAAGTCGAACAAAAATCTTATGTACATAAGGTGCGTTTATATTGATTTTCCGGCACCGTCATTCAAAAAAAATTGTTGAAGCATGGGTATCTGTAGATATCTGATATTTTTTTTTTTTTTTTTTTAATAAAATGTGTTGTGTAGTAGGAATTACAATATGTGTCACAATAACACATAAAAACCTTTTAAGACCAAGGTCCCACAACAACATACGTTCAAAGATGTTGATTGACGTAAATCTTCCTTTTTTTGTTTTTTTATATTTTTGTTTAAAGAATGGATAACTAAACAAAAAATTCTATCACTGACAAAATATGACATAGGCCAATATTTTATGATAGAATAGAGAAAATATAAAGTAAATTAAAAAGTAAATAGCAAATTTTTACAAAAATTTGCTGAAACAAAACAAAACTGTAGTTGCCAATAATCCAGCCGGTTGCACATTCCTTGATCCTGTGACGCTCTATCTTTCTTGAAGATTAAAACCCACACATAGTTATATGAAAGCTCGTTTCCTCAAGGAAGCAATAGCGTGTATATGTATATTATCATTCAGTTACAACATTTTCAACAACATTTCAATCAGTTTCATGCATGTTTTTGTCTGTCTGTGCCTGAAAATATAAATACAGTTTAAGTCATAAAAAGCTTAGTCAAGCCATAAAAGTTTTCTTAAAGATGGCGTTTTTTGATTTTAATATGCAAATAGTGTCGTGTCTGACCTGTTGTCGCTAGATTTCTTTACATACCTACACTTAACAATTTTTTTTAAATAACCATCGTGACATGATCGACCCAAGTGTGTTAAATTACATATTCAATATTTAACATTAAATTGTAATAAAAAATGCAACAAAGAAATTCAATAAACATTAAAATTAAAAATAATGATTACAAAATAAATAAAATAATTTTGCTCCACAAATAAAATAAAATAATATGTAACTCGAGTAATAGATTTTATGAGAATATTATAAAAATAAACGATCATCAAATACTGAGCTCGAGACACCCACCACGTTTAAAACCAACATAACCTAAAAAGGATTATTCTGATGAGATTAACAACATACCATCATCATTGATCGTGAATTATATATGTTATACAAAAAAGTGGCGGAAGATGATCATTATTTTAATGATGATCGCAAATTATCAACTTGTTACCAACATAAGAACATTGACCGGATGATTATATTTTTTATCGATTGGTATTTTATTATTTTTTTATAATATAAATATAAACTTTTTTTATAATAGAACAAACTAGGAAACCAAGCTCTTTTCCTTATCGATCGTATTTATCGTATATTGTAAAATCAAAATTTATTGGTTTTTACTATAAATTTAATTGGAGGGAAAATAACTGAAAATGTATAAGAATTATAATATTTCTTTTTAATGTTTGTATAATATTATCATGTTATGGTAATATTATTATTTTTAATGTGTTACACGTTTTCTTGTTTTGTTTTAAAATAATCTTGAAATTCAATTAGCGAATGTGGTCATGTTTGATGACAAGTTGGGTTAATATATTTAAGATTGATATCTAAATTTGTTGTGTAGGTGGATTCTAATTGGTTAGATTATTGAATAGTGGATGAGATTTATGTTTAGATTTAAGAAGGTCGATTGGGGTCACCGGTTTTTTTGTTTCCTTCCAAGCTTTGTACGTTAGTATAACTAATTTTAGTTGGTTGTCTTAGTTTACAATATGGGTTGATTTTGTTTAAATATTTTACTATAAGGCAGACAATTGATGATAATTCCTTTTTACTATAAGTTAATAAGCTTATTTTGTTTTTAATAGTTGAGCTTTTGCTGCCTTTTTTGAATTTTGATTGAACTATGGGCTAATTACCAATCTAAGTGAGTTTTTCGGTATCGGCAGGCAAAAGCATTTTCTGTATGATACTGCTTCTTAAAATTGATTGGTTTCATTTTCATTTCGACGTAAGAGTAATGAGTATAGAACATTTAAGGGGTGGCACTATACTTGAATTTTCTGTCAAATCAAACGGTTCAAAAATCTGAAATTTTGACTACCATTTAGTATCTGTGTTTTATTTACTAATCAATTATTTTCCTTAATCTTAATAAAAATACAAATAACTTTTCATTATTATTTTAACCGTTTATATATTTTGAAAAAAAAATCAATTTGAAAAATTATTTTCGTCAGTAACCTAACTATCAAAAGTTTTTGATTGGTTTTTAAAACTTACGAACGGTTAACTACCATGATGTAGTAGCATGATCAAAATTTTTGAAAAAATCAATTCAGATAAAAGCTTTCGTGTTCACAATTACATGTCTTAAAGATATAAAAGTAAATTTAAAATATCATTACAGTAGGATAAGGAAACAACCCATATTATTTCTTCAACGGCAACAATGTTAGAACCATAACAATAGATTCCCCTATTTACTTTCTTCACAATTTCAATTAAATCCTTTCTATTTATAAGATCCACTAACAATTTAGGAATCGTATTTAGAACCACATTTCTACTGAATAGGAAGAAATCGCAACCCTCTTTGTACATTTTTTCATTTATGATTTCAAATCGTTTGTCGCGTCGTAATATTTATTACGACGCGACTAATAACTTCGAAATTACTAAAATAATATTGTGGTCCATCAATCATCATTAAAAAAAAAATACAAAGAAAACCAGTAGCTGTATTGTCAAACGGTTTTTCTGCAACATGGTTTGTTCTGCTTCTGCATTTATTTGTTTTATCGTAAATATCATAAATTAATTGAAAATATACGTAATAGTAATCAAGTTACATAACTAGCTAGATTAACAAATTATTTTCTTTTTTTTGTTATCAGGTTTGCGATTCTACTGTCTGGACAAAATAATAATAAATAAAAATGTGTATGTTTAAAAACATTTTTTATTCTTCCAAAAAGTAGATTTCACCTGTCGAAATATTTATTGCACGCATAAAACTAAATGTTACACATCAAAATATTTATAATAAAAACTTAAATCTAAACTAAGTTTAATTAAATTTCGTAAATTTATTTATAAATTTGTTAAATTAATTTTAAAATCAATAATATATACATTAAATTTTGTGCATTTGTTACAAAAACTATTGTGTATAACTTTTGTTTGGAAAACGCGACTATTTTCTTATCATGCTTTAGCTTAACCATTTAGATAATCACTTTCCCTAATATATCTGCTTTTGTATCGGTAATTGAAATGAAATTTCAAAATAACTGGCTTTTGTTACATATTCAATAACATATATCAATGCTCCCCATTTTGTTTATTTTCCACTGAAAAAGTTCATGATTTTTAGGGCCGGTTGTACAATTGCAATTCAGCCGAGTTTCAAGCTGAAATTATACTAAACCTGAAATTCTGTTCAGTTACGCGTTGTACAATTGCGGCTTAGTCGCGAGTATGAGCTTAAGCCAGGGTTCAAGTTGAGCGTCCAAATTTGTTGGTTCAAGTGCGGTTCAAGAAACTAACCTAACTTTTTTCGAAAAAAAAAACACTCAAATCAATTTCGTTGGAAAACAACAAGAATAATAATTCTGACTAGTATTTTGTGAAATAATCTTGAGAATCACATCTCACATCTTGCATACAGACGACTTTTTCAGTAGATTGTGGATTTAGAAAACTTAACTTAATCTTTAGAACTAAAGATTTAGTACTTAACCATAATCTCACTTGTACAACCCATTGTAATTTAAGCTTAAGCTCAACCTCTTATCGGGTTCTACTAAGCTATAGCTTAAACTGCTATTGTACAACCGGCCCTTAATCACGGATAATCTGATTTTCTTATTCATAGAAAATTTTTCATTAATTTTTCGTGCTATACAATTGTAACTGTAAAATTAAAGTAGTACAAAATTATTAAATAACAATAATAATTAAACTATCGACAGTTGTTATTGACAAAAATATCCTATCATAAAAAAAATATTAAATGAACGTTTTTTCTGTAATAATCAAAGTCAAGATCGTAATGAATATTAATTTTCATAAAAAAATATAATTTTAATATTAAATTTTTGTCATGTAGTGTTATGAGTATTGAGTATATAATATAATGATGACGATATGGTGACAATGACTTAGACTTTAAAGAAAAAAAGGGTCGGTTAACTTTAAAAATGCTTAGCAAGATCAATTCTGTTTTTAATGTAGTTTGAGTATATTTTATTGCAATAGGTTTATGTATAGTTTTTTTATACTAAAATTTAAATCAAATCTATTATTGGTATGATTTTATATGCGACATACTAATTATTGTATAACACTAATCATAAAATCTCGGTTTAAGTTAAGACCTTGTGTTTTAGTTAATTTAGGTTTTGCTCTCTTTAGGTATTGCTCTGCTAGGTATTTCTGAATATAATTAGGGAATTATATCAATCACCTAAACTTTTTTAACATTCCATTATTTTGTTGTTTTTCTTGTGATACCGTCGAGCATCGAAATCATAAAAATAATTATAATGATTGTGCTTTTGTTCATGTTTTTTAATAAAATATTTATTCTGTTATTATTTCTGTAAAAAAAATAAAACAAATAAAAGAAATAATAATTTTTCTTTGTAATATTTCTATTATGGTTTTTAATGCATGACACAAAAAGCAAAATAAATTCTAAACAAAAAGAAGTTTACATATGTTAATATTTCAGTATAATGTATATTTTATTTTTTAAATAAAATGTGTTGTGTAGCACAAGTTACAATATATACCACAACAACACATAAACACCTTGGGACCTGGGCCCATGTTTATAAGCATCATGGAAGATTCTTGAATTAATCATTCAGGATATTGTTTTGTCCTATATGATACTTGCAGGAATCATATGAACTATGTAAAAATCACATGCAAGCTCTTACAAGGGTCAGGCATGTTTCTCGGAAGATCCTATACAACACTTGCAAGAGAATTGCATTTTCACATAGGATCTTTTATAGTTCATGAAAGATCGTAACAAAAATTCCTATACAAGTATTTTTTGCAGGATAAACAATAAACCCTATCACATAATTAAATAGGACATAGGCAAATATTCTTTTATAGGATTAAGGAAATAAAAATAAAATAAAAGGTAACAAGGAACTAAAATTGGGGATATCAATACGCAATAATCCTAGTGCTAGTGGCATATTCCTTGTTCATGTGACGCACTGTCTTCATTAAAGATTTTAGTCCACATATTATATTGAGTTATATGGAATGCTCACTTCTTTAAGAAAGCAATAGCGTGCTATCATCAAGAAATATGCCGTTACTAAGACTGAGGATGCTACCGCTCGGGTAAGAAAAATCTAAAACACAAACCTGGGCCAAGCCCACGCCAAGCCCACGCCACAACTTTTGGGTTTGGGCTAGGCTTAACATAATCAAACTACCCAAGCTTTAATCAAACTTGGACTGATGGCCTGGGGTCAAGTCAGGCAAATCAGACTTGGTCCGATTCCGGAGAATAAGACTTGGGTCAGGTCTACCAAACCATTTTTCCCAGACTTCCTTTGAATGTGTGGAAAGAGTAACATATACAAAAATAAAAATAAACATAATATGGCGTTATTAGACTGGTGTATAACGCGTAATATAATAAACTGAATTTTGGTTCACGGAACTGAAACCGAAGTTTACTAGCTAAGGCTTGGCTAGTAAAAACTGGTTCGAGTTTGGTTCGTTGTTTAATATTGGTAACTTTTACCCGGGTGTGAACTAAAAATAATTTATCCGCCAGCAACCCTAATTGCACTGCTATTGCCACTGGTATATGATATTTCACGATAACTTATATATCAATAAGGAGGGACTGGTTCCTGGTTACTGTTTTCACATCCGTAGTAACAAAAATTAAAAAAATTTAAAATAAACTAAAACTGATCTCTCCATATATACAGTAAGAGATCACTTTATGCTACACATTCAAAATAATAGCAAGTTCAATTACTGAACATGTCACAATTAACAAATCTTTCAGTGAAAGCAACATTTTTCTTTTACTATGCTTTTACTTCAGCGAATCTCACTGCTAAATAAAAAAAAATGGAGCGACGGAGTAGCACCTTTCGTCGAAATTTTTGTGATGATCCTTGCTCGAAACTGGGTTCCGAGTACTTCTGGGACGTAAACCCGACCATCAAGTCAATTATTCAATTGTCCAGAGAAACCAAACGACTTGACGAAGGAAGATCTGTGGTACCGCCCAAGGGCAGTAGCAGAGCTCCTGAATCTGAACTTGGAGCCGGAAGAATAGCACCACATTTCGTCGCTACCACAACAACAACAACTAAATACAAAAATATTATAAAGAAAATAGATTAAATAAAACCAGGGTTTACAATATTACTTTATTCGAGGACTCATTTCACTCCTCAAAATAGTATTCATAAATTAAAATGTTTATAAATTGAAATTGAACGTTCTCCCTCGGAGAATTATATTTTAAGTTTTTCGATTTCACTCCTTTGGAGTTTTTATTTTATTTTTCTTTACTTTTATTTCATTTGCAAAAGAAGAAAATTAGTACCCTTTCGTCATCCTTTTTTGTATACTTTTATAACAATACATTATTTATTTTTTAGTTGAAAAGCATTAATTTTTGAAAGAAAGAAAGAAAATATTTATTTCAATTTAGGAGTAAGAACGATATTTTATTATTTTCACTCCTGTATTTGGGAGTGTTATATTTTTTTTAAGTTACTCGCTCTGAAAGAACGGAGTAAAGGAGTGGTATACGAAGAGTTTTAAATTCTGGATAAAACAGTTGCATAGTAAATAGTTTATATGTACAATACGTTTAGCCTGCCTGTCATTTAAAAAATTTGAAAAAATTATCGATCGATCGATCGAGAGAAAGAGAGAGAGAGAGAGAGAGAGGATTTGGACAAAGACATATTTATCCAAAAGAAAACAAAATAGTTTATTAAGAAAACAAAACTAAACAGCTCAATGTACTGGTCTTATCTAATGAGACATTTATTATTTTTAACTACCAAAATAGAGTTAGTGCTTACTAACGTAATAGTACTAAGTTTACCTCATCGGTACAGCGTCGGAATGAATTCTAAAGAAATCAAAAAACTATATTCTGTTGTTATATTTAGGTTTTGTCAGTTATTTTCTCTGAACCATCATTCGTTTACTATAATAGTTGTAATAGTCAAGAAAACTCGGCCTTCTCAATAGATGTGAACAATCTTTCACTCCGTATCAATTACCTTACATTGATAAGTTTTACATCCATCCCTTTACGGGCTGCATCTTCCACCATGATTCTTTTGGACTCTGTTCAATCGACACGTTTAAAATCTAGAAATATAGAAAGTCTTATATAGACAAATTCTCATGGGAAGTCCCCCAGCACTTTATCACACATGTTCCAAAATCTTAATAGTTCCTCATACTGAAGTGGTTCTGGAGTTATCGCACGTACGGACTAAAATACACAAATTTTTTATTTATTCTTTTTGGATAGTACACCTAAAACGTCGAGAACAGTGAAAAAAAAAAAATTTTTTTGTGAATTTGCTTCTATCCTACCGAATCTCAAAAATTTGAAACGAAAATTTGTAAATTTCTGACTACAAAATTTTGCATAGGGCAGCAGACGAAAAAACAAAGCGGTTGCAGTGCCAGTATCGTCTACAGATGTATTATTAGAAACCTGTGCAGAGAAGAGCATAAACAAATGCTTATAAAACCTAAAAACAATAACATAACTACAATCTGTGGCATCTCATAGTCAATAATTATTAATTATTTTACAAATCGACTTTCAGACTTTTGTATTGTAGTAATTATGTTCTAGTTAGGTCTAGATCCGGTATTTAATTAAGTTTCTTTCTTAGGATGACTTTCTTTATAACTACGCATTTTGCCCGCGTATATCGTTACAGTGACTACCTAAAACTTTGTTTATTTGGTTTGTTCTGAATGTGTTTTTTATTTTATTTATTTTATTTACTTTATTTATTTTATTTATTTTAATTATTTTATTTATTTTAAAATTTTATTTTATTTGTTCTATTTGTTTTATTTATTTTAATTTATTTATTTATTTTGTTTTTTTATTTATTTTTTCATTTTCTTTATATACTTTGTTTATTTTATTTATATTTGTATGTTTTTATTTAGTTGTTTACGTTTTATAGACTAGTCTTTTTTGCTTTAAATTCATTCTTCATTGGTTTTTTGGTTTTAAATTAAAAGCTAATTATAATTGTTAATAATATTCTTTGTTTATGCAATAAATTTCACGGTTTTAATTTATGATTTGAAGTAAATATTGGTCACGGTAGTGTCTTCCTTTTATGTATGTTTTGTAAGATATGTTTTAAGGTAGAATTAAACAAATATGTTATTGTAACGTAAATTTTTCATTTTTCGTTACTGGGCAATTCCATGGTAACTTACGTTACATTTAGACCATTATTTCAAATTAAGAACTTTGGTGGAAAAAAATATTATCATACAAATTTTATTTTTAAAGTGAATTCTTATAATAATAATCATAAGCAAAAACATAAATATATAAATTGCGGTGTACTTATTTTTAAAAAAAATTAACAGCCAAAAATAATGTGGTAACTTACGTTGTTACTAAAAAAGGGAATAGCTATATTTGCAATTGCCTTGAAGGTTAAAATTTTGTTCTATTAAAACAGTTCTCTGTTTGAGAGTATATATATAATTTCTTGACATGCTTAGCAGTTTCTTTTAATAGGTTTGGAGATTTTATTTTAAAAACTACAATTTATAAAAATATTTAAATGGGTAACTTACGTTACAGTAACTTACGTTACAAAATTCCCTTTGCAATTTTTTTTATAATACTTAAATATAAAAGGTAATTAAGATAACTTTAATCAATAAAATAAAATTAAGCAAGTATAACATTGTTTTATTCAATCCAAAAACAATAATATAATGTAATTAATCATAATTGTACAGTAAAAATTGACTATTTAAACTTATAATGTCCTCTTTTATATGCAAGTACAGGTGGCTCAATTTTTTATCATGTTTTCCTTTTTATAAAAGATTTCATCTTTATTTTCTGGCCATTTCCAATAGGTTCCTGCAGCCACCATTACGTTTACTTTATATTCATTATCTTAAACGAACGTTACAACAAGGATATAATGAGTTTTCATACTCGACAATATACCAATCTCCAGCTTTTATATCTGATTTTCCTTTTTGTTTCTCAAAATCTTTAACTAAAGAAACCCCCTCTGTTTCTTCTCCCTTTGTTCTTAAATGATGGACTAACTTAATCTTTTCAATGAGGGAAGTTTGTAAAAATGCTTTGGATAGATTGAGATTTTCGCTACGCATCTTAATATCAGCTGGAGTGATTTCTAGAACATTTATTTTAGATAGCTAGTCGTGTGCTGCAGAAACAAACTCACTTGCATTGGTGACAATGTATTTTCGTTTTAGTACAGCATTTCGCACACTCCTTTTTATGGATCCACCTGTCCGATCAACAGGACCTTTGCCATATGAAGAGGCAAAATAATTCCAGGTTAACTTTTTTCAGTGGTGATGCTCAAGAACATGCAAGGCTGAAGCTATGTAACGATTTTTAAATTGGCTGCTTGGCCCATCTGACCAAATATGTACATATTTTATTTCTTCAGGAAATTGTTTTAGTATGCAGTTTATGTAGGGTACTACGTTTCTTTGGAATGACTTAAATTGTCCGAAATCAAAGCCATAGAGTGGTGTTTACTAGAATACCATGCTGATACGGCATATTAATTCTGAACAGAGGACTAGTACCTTTTAATTGGGTAGCTTACGTTGCAATCATATATTGGTAACTTACGTTACACATTTTGATTATTGCACAAAAAAACAAATAAGTAATATTTAAAAGAAAACTATTGCTGTCAGTTTAGTATACACCTATCAGTAAGAAAATCTGAAATGATTAACATTGTTTTTCTATATCTTATTTTCTAATAACACTGTTTACAAGTTTTAGTAACTTACGTTACATGTAACAGTGTACTTTTGAAATGCATATAATTTAGTTAATTTAACTAGAAATCTTGTTTAAGAAGTGCACAATATTAACTTTAAGTGCAATAATCAATATTTATCGATTGTAACATTTATTTTAAATATAATAATGCAACTTACTATTGTTGCAAAATCAAAACAAACTGATGCCAACTTCAAAGTGTTGCCAATGCTAAAAAACTAAATGCTTGAGAGAGAAATATTAGATATATGAAACTTCTAATATTTCTAAACCAAATAATACGCAAAACAATCCCTTTACTGGATTTTGATATTTTCACTGTTTTTCCCCACCAGCATGGAATGTCCCTACTATTATTGATGATAACTACGTTTAAACTACGTTTAAATAAAAGTCAGGACACCGATGAGATAATATATGCTTAACGGACGCCATTCCATTTGGCACCTGCCGTTTAATTCCAAAAACTATATGAATAATTCAATAATCAATTAATATTACTTATTTATTCCAATCACTATTCTATGATTAATATTTTGAATATTTTTACCAATAAAAATTTCTAATAATATTAAATTAAAAATGAACTTCTGTGAACTTTTCTATAGTATTAAAAAACAAAACATAAATCATTAAAATGATAGTAGCACCCAAAAAATTAGTATTCAAATACTAATACCTCAAAGATTAAATGTTATGAAAATAATTACAAATAATCAAAAGTCTGAAAAAATCAAACTATTGAGTCTGTCAATTTTTTAAAGATAACGTGAGCTACTTTATTAAGTTTGACTGCAGTTCATATTTATAACAACAATGCAATTTTAATATTAAATAAGAACTTCACTCAAGTGTTTTGTTTATTTACACAATCGATATTTAAATTGTAATTAAAATTAATATTAATGATGTTGTACATCATGTAGAAGTATCTTGTTTTCAAATCCGTTGCTTTCTAATCCTCCTTTTCAAATCAATAATAAACAAAAATATTGTAAGTACGTTGTTTTATTTATATTAAAAAATAAGAAGAAAAAATGGCGGTTTCAGTTTATATTTTATTTGTTTTTTTGTGTCTAGACATTTTGTTTTTGTTTTCTCTTTTTTTTATTCAATTTATTTTTTGATCACGTGTTACAATCATCCATTATAATTGTATAATAATATTAAAGTTTTTATTATTACGGTATTTATTTATCGTTTTACTATGGATAGATACTAAAATTTTATCTATAGGACTTATTATAGAAAATTTAATTATTTAATCAATTGAAATTAATTAAATTCAATTGAATAATTGAATTGTTACTGTCATTCTTTGTGGTGAGAGTTAGTGTATCATTTAATTTTGATATTATACTTTTTTAGTTGTTAAATTTGTATGAATTTAATTTTCACCAATTAAATTCATCTTTTGATTGATTATATAGATTTTGCTCTTAAGGTTGGATAAAGTAAGTGGTTCACATTGTGAATGTACTAGCTAGACAAAGAAGATGCAGCTAATTCGTGTTACATAACAGAAAGAGGGAGTTATTTTTGTGTTTGGATATACTTAAAACAATATTACATTGTTTAAAAGATATAAATTTTTACATAGTAGGTAGATGAATATAAATGACTTCCAACTTTTGCATTGCAGTTTTTTATCAATATGGGGGTTGTTCTAGACCACAGACTCAACTTAAAGACAAAGCCACAAAACATCTTTGACACTCATTTAGAAAGTTCTCATTATTAAGTCGTTCCTATCGCTGTACGTAGGTGTATTAAACTATAACCAATATTGTCTACACATTGTTATCGTTTCGCATATGTCACATTTGTGGAGTGGGCGTGTGTTTATCGCAGCGCGATGCGTCTCCAATGCAAACTAGAAGCTTTAAGATATACGTAAACAAAATTGAAAAAGTATATTTAAAATTTATTGGTGATACGTGGTCGGTTAATGAGAACTAAATGTCATAACTATTATTTTACATTCTAAATTTTATTTGTATGTATATTTCGTTATATACAAAAGGCAATGAATTACCCAGGTTAGCAGAGAGCATTGTTTTTACATTGAGCCAAGCTTGTTTTAAGGTCGAATAATGTTGGGACAAGCTTTAAAATAAACTTGGTTGAATGTTGTTTTAACCTTAAATGATAACCACGTACCATTATTATTTTTACATATTGGAACAATATTTAAATACAATGCTGGTCCAATTCTACCCAGATAAGCAGAAAGGATTGTTTTTACATTGAGCCAAGCTTGTTTTAAGGTCGAACAATGTTGAAACAAGCTTTAAAATAAAAATGATTCGATGTTGTTTCAACCATGATTAATAACTATGTACCATTATTATTTTTACACATTGGAACAATATTTAAATACAATGCTGGTCCAATTCTAAAACAAATAAATCGAATTCATAGCTTTTAAATTTTTTATTCAATGCATGTATAGTATAATTCATTTTATTCTCTTCCATTTTATTATATCAGCTTTATTTGTATGTTTTTTTCGATCATAATAGTATGTATTATTGTATTGTTTTCTAACCTATAGCATAATGAACTTAACCTATTGTCTAATGAAAATTTTCCTATAAAAAAATTATCATTATTCAATTGGTATGATTCCAATTGGTCAAATTATTTTGAATTCATTAATAGTATATTAAGAAACTAGTTTCATAATCGACGATTTTATCGCACGCAATCTGTTTAGAAAACGACCCGCGCAGCGGGGAGTTTTCTAATGGATAAGTGCGATAAAACGTCTTATGAAACGAGTTTTTTATACTATTTTTTCTATTTTGCATTTTTTGTCTTGAAATTATAAAAAAATTTTTATGTTTTAATGTTTTAAAGAAAATTTCTAAAAATTTCAATTCAAAATAGTAAGCTCTGCGTTTCATCATATTTCTATATATTTTTTTGTTGCAAAACTAGCTTTCATAAAATGTGTATTTTATTAAAATATAGTCAATTTGATATTTTGTTATATATTTATGTTAAAATATTTAACACTAATTTAGATTATTTTTTAATAATAAGATTAATTAATAAGAATAATTTTATTTATATAATTATTCGTTTTAACTTTCACTGACGTTTGTATGACCAATGTGACCAACCTTGAAAAACAAAACTTTGCGTATCTTAATGAAGGCCATTTCGATACGCATTTGGGTATCGAAATGACTTTATTTTAGACGCAAAATAGAAAAAATTATTTTCAAATTATAATCACAATTGCTTTGATAAGTTTTGTTCAAAAATCAAATTTTGAGCAAAATTCTCTTACTTCGTTTAGTTGAACTTGGTTGATTGTATGAGATGGGCGTTTTTTATCATCAGGGTTTTTTTTAATAAGAAATTTGATTTATCAATTAAAACAATAAAGATTTATTGTTTTTATTGAAGAAAATGTTTTTATTTTTTATAATACACAATTCTTTGTCAGAGAATAAAGTATTGTAATCGATTCGTGAATAATGAATTTTATTCTCTCGCATTTTAATTTGCTCGCTCGTGCCTCGCTCAAATTTTAAACTTTTGCTTGATAATAAACTATTTGATTATACACTTATTGATTAAACTACTATTTGTTCAAAAAACAATAAAAGTAAATCAAAGTAATTTATCTAACAAATTAATTAACTTCTTATGACAAAGATATTAATAAAAATTAAAAGAATTAAATTATAAAAGGGATATTTGGACCGGCTTAGAGACCGTTTATGAATTGAATTGCATGATTTATGGTTGCCCCGTGTTGGAGCTGCCAATATTAAACAACGAACTAATCTTGGTCAAGT
Organism: Diogma glabrata; assembly: GCA_963693315.1. NCBI lineage: Eukaryota > Metazoa > Arthropoda > Insecta > Diptera > Cylindrotomidae > Diogma > Diogma glabrata. The sequence goes on along the minus strand of OY856186.1, from coordinate 1,638,002 downwards.
ATTGGCGAGCCAAGCATTGGCTAGTTAACTTTGGTTTCAGTCTTGGCCAGTTGTAAATGCCTAGACTGAACCAAGATTATGCAGTATTCACTAGTCTAATGTAGTGTAAACATGTGCAAGCCATATTAAGTTTTTCTCTAATTTTATATATGTTACTCTTTCCACAACTTCTTTCCACACATTTAAAGGAGGTCTGGAAAAAAAATTGGTTTGGTTGACCTGGCCCAAGTCTCATTTGCCAGACTTGGCCCAAGCCTGGTTTGCCAGACTTGGCCCAAGGACATCAGTCCACACTTGGCCCAAGCTTGGGCCGTTTGTAAATATTAAGTCTGGCCCATACCCCAAAAGCTGCGGTGCAGGCTTGGCCCAGGTCTGCCCACTTAGCCTTTTCTTATCGGTTATTGTAATGAAATTCCCTCATATATTGTAAATTTGTTGGTTACAGTCCATCACTGCACTGATGAAGGCCTTCTATACATTGATCTTAAAAATAAAAAAATGCTGAAATTATATAACGATTACAATAAATTTGTTTCAACATTGGACCAAGCTTGGCCCAAAACTAAATATAGTAGTCAAATGATAAACTTATTTATTTATTTTAACCATTGGCTTAGTATGACAAAGTGTATCAGACTAAGACTTGGTCATGCCTTGATAATCATTTCTTAGTTTTCCAAGCTTGGGCCAAGCTTGGCCCATTCGATAAGCCTGGGTATTCCTAACCTGGGTAGAATAATACTTCACTAGACTTGAATTTTGAATAGATTTTATTTTAAGATTTTATATTAAAAGAGATTGTGAGCAATTAAACACAATTAAATAAATAAATTATTTGAATTATTCAATTCGAAAGCATATTTTGGATTTTTCTCTGAGAAAAACTGCATTTCTCTTTTTCGTCTTTTGGTCTGGGATTTGTGTGTTTTTAGTCCGATTTTTACTGTACTCTAGCACATTTTTTCCCACAAAAATCTTTAGTAATTTAAAATCTATTCAAAATTAAAGTCTGGTGAATTATAATTCTATTATTCTGCAATTCATTTAATTTTTTGCTTAAGTTGTACTTGAATGCTTAATTCATATCTTCGTAGACTACTTTTGCAATTTCTCAACCATCTGGCCTCGTGTTGGTTAGTGGAAAACACTATGTGCTAATAGTTATTTTGTTTTTGCTTTGCAAGACCCCGACTAGCATTATGTAAGGGCTGGATACCGCTTCCACTACCACTGATAGCGTCCGGATCAGGCACCCTGTACAGGTCCTGATCAGTAATGTAACGCCTCACACCATCCAAACCGGATCAGGCGGCCCTACTAGAACCGGACCAGGACCGGATCAGTTCAACTAGGGCCTTTATTAGTAAGTAAAAGACAAAATGTACAAGTTTTGTAAATACGTCAATTTAAAAATGTCCAATAAATTCGTTTATAAAATATTCTGATTTTATACTTACCTATATGTCGTCATAACAAAACGCAAAGAAGCGCTAGCTAAAGTATAAATGAAAGTTCGCAAGCTATATATATCTAAAATGGATAGTACTCTAGTGAAGTTTAACCAAATGAAATTTATTTAAATGAAATAGGGCTCAGATCAAAACAAATAGGGCAAACCTTAATTGAGAAATCAAATATTATTTTGATCCGGCTCAGATCCGGCATTTACTACTAGGGATAAGATAGGTTTTCGCAGTCTTGGCCGGATCAGGACAAATAGGGTGTACCCTTTTAGTAAAATCATGCATGATTTCTGATAGGGGCCGGATGCAAATGCCCTATTAGGTTTTACCTTATTACACCCTGATCCGAGCCGGATCATAATAGGGCATTCCTGAACAAAATGGTCTGGACATTGACCTGACTTGAGTTCCTTGGACAATTTAAGTTGCTTAACGTTTGACTCCTCAGCAATTAGTTTACAATTTATTTTTATGTTTCAGAAATTCTATTTTCTTAAAAGTATGAATCAACAAATCATCGTATGTATTATTTTATGTATTAATAATTTGTTTACTCTTGAAACCAATACATTCCAGCAAATTTCGAACAATTAGCTAACCTAGACAAATAATTTATACATATGTATTCTATAATTCAATTGAAAACTTTGTATATTGTTAAAACTAAATAAAAATATTATTTCAATTATTGGAAACACGCGAAATATTTGATTACTATTACATTTTAAATAATTGAAGAAAGAAAGAAATAATTGCTTAAATTTCGATACATTTTTGGGTTGATATTTGGTTCATCAACTTGTTTTTATATACAAAAAAATGCGCATTAATTTATATTATTTGGTTGAAAAGATCTGTTGTGGTTCAATTTCATCGAGATATCAACCCTTATTCTTTCGTTTCATATTATATGTTTCCACGTTTTTGAATTAATTAATTCGTGCGTTCTTAACTTCGCTTAATGCAAATTGAATTAAAAAAGAATGTCCAAAAATTGACCTTGACCAAATATCCAAAAATTATAACGAATTAGCACAACATAGTAAATAAAATAAAACTAGAGTTGCTGTGTGACTTATCTATAGCCTCTTAAGACCCTCAAATATTTAGTCTACTAATCAACTAAAATATTATCAACTTACGAAACATTGTTGTCTGACCTCAAATCATTGATAAAAAATTTATATCAAAAAATAATAAATTCCAAATGTATTTCGTCTGATTATCCGTATCAGCGATATGTCTATGTAGTTTACCCGTCAATTAAATTTAAACAAAAACATTCGTTCAATTTTTGTGTGTAGAGTTTTATCAATTAATAAAAAAATATTCGAATTAATTATATTTACGTGTCGTGTGGTAGTAGGGTATTTACGTCAGCTAAATGAATGAAACTCATGTTTATGTCTGTTAAGTAAATAAAATTAATTTTTCTTATATTTATTTTTTTTTACGAAATATTATTTTTAAATCTCGTGTGAGTTTTCATTGAATTCTTATCTATATTTTATTAACTATTTTGTTTTTTATTTATTATAATAAATTTTATTGTTTTCTTAAATTAAAACGGATGATTCGAATTTTTACTAAAATATTTCTTTTAACAACTTATTTTGATATAGTTCTTGTTTTTAGACATAGATGGTGTTAATTGACTGACCGTTAATTCCAAGGTATAATGGAAAACATTAATGGGAAAAACATGGAAAACTACTATTTAAATGGCTAAAGATATAGAGTTATATGATGGTTTGTTCCTTCCAGCAAGCAATAGCGAACTACCATCAAGATTTGAAAGTGAAAATTGTCTGAATACAATTATTGACTGAATACAACTTGAAATTTTTCTTTATTAATATCAAAACAGCAGACTAACTTTCACCAAAAATGTTTTCCTATGTAAACGAAATAGGTCTAAAACTAAGTGTAAATGTAAGATGCTAAAAATATTACAAATAAACCCTCATCAATCCCCCACGTTTTTTTTTTAATTTTCTAATATTATACTTAAAAATAGCTTTTCGGCTAATCACTTTCATAGTTATTGTTATTTATGTAACGATACTAAAAGCAGAAATAAAAACTTTTAATGATACTTTTAGTATACACATAAACTATACGAGTACAAATATACATTCAATTGTACACGCAAACAAAAATAAATACCTACATAATAGTTTTTGTTCTTCACATTCGTGGGAGAATTTTGCTATTTAATCCGCATGCCTGGGCATGTGATTTGATGTTTTTTGTTCTATGTACATCCATATAGCTATACACTAGTTTTGCATGCAGACTTTTTTTTTGTATTTCCACCAATAACGTTTTGTCTAATAACTATTATATTCGACCAGCCAACCATAAAATATAAAAAAAAATAAAACTATTATATAGGTCAAATGGTTAGTTGTCTTTAGTTTTTTTCTACGATTTACTTTAACAGCAAAAAACAAACAAACTCATGCAGATATATATTAAAAATGTCTAGTCACTGTTGTTTTTGTCACGATTCAAGAAACATTAAATTCACACATAGAGTTGTTTTTTGTTGCTTAAGACAATTGTGTTTTATGTTTACCCAGCTACTGTATTGAAACACGACTTTCATTAATATTTAGGAAGTATGGCTGAATGTTGATGTTGACTATTTGACATTTATTGTGTGATTAGATGAAATAGCGGAATTTAATAGATTCATAGTTAACTTTTGCTATAAGTTTTACTTAGTTATATATTTAGAAAAAAAAACAATTACAGTAAAACAAAAAAATTATCTGTTCGTCCACCGAGTGACATGAAAATCAAAAGATAGAACTTTAAGCTATTGAAGTTTCAAATAAACTGGTACTTGGGCGGTCGAGTGTACTGTCATTGAAGTAGATACTGAGCGATATATCATCATTATGTTGAAGAAGATTTAGCTAAATTATTTGCTTTATTGCTGCCGAGTTTGTTCTTTATTTACGGATATCCGTATCAGAGCCAAGGACTTAAATCAAATTTGCAATGATGGAATAATAATAGTAGAGTTTCTAAGAGCTTTTAAGACAGTCAATTTTAATGAACTTGCTAGAACACTTAAATCTTTCAATGCTTCTGTCTGAAGATCTACATTTGTGAAATGTAAAATGCAGCTCATAACCATAGTATTCCTGAAATCCCGCACGCCGCAGCTTATGAACTATTATTAGCATTCTGAAAGATGCACAAAGTCTCTTTATAGGCAGCCTAATGCCACCTTGTATGGAACCATTTTTTCCCGGGTAAGAATTATCTAATGGGCCAAGCCTAGGCCAAGTCCGCGCCACAGCTTTTGGGGCTTGGGCCAGACTTAACATTTTCAAACGGCCCAAGCTTGGCCCAAGATTGGGATGATGTCCTGGAGCCAAGACTGGTCATTATTTTCATTATTATTATTTACAACTTTTACATTTAACTTTTTTCAATAGGATGCATAATTTAGCCGCAGATCGCAAAAAACTAGAACCCAGATTTTTCCTGAAACACTTAGACCATTAAATACATTTTCCGACCATTCGTATGCTGCTAAGATTTGTTTTTCCTTTAACAGGATTAAACCTGGTCTATAACATATCTAGTAAAAGTTAAGTATAAAAATATTTTTTCAACTTAAATCCTATTCTAAATTAATTGTAATTATTGATATTGCCTTGCGACCTGTTCAATTCAGTGTGGTGTTCCTCAACCTCAACTGAATACAGTTCATCCGCCAGCACCCTGTCTAGTGATATCTCATTTCTATTGCAAGTTGTATGTGATATCTCATGTTAACTCGTGTATCAATAGCAGGGACTGGCGTACGCGGCGTTGTCACACCCGTTGCTCAAAAATAAAAAAATTACAAATCAATTTTTAAAAACTATTATTAAAAGACATTTCTTTCTCTCATTTCAGACCTCTCTTGATGATATTGCACACGTACAAGTATCATGTAAAACAGAACCGTTAGACATTCCTTCTAAAAAAACAAAACGTAATGATGATGCAGCCTCCTACATAATGGACTATCATCAATATCATCAAGCACTTATATTTGCACAATATCGTCAACATCAGCAACTGTCAGCATTTCGTCCATGGGCACAACAAGCAGCTACGATAACACAACAACAAACAGCTGCTGTTGCAGCAGCAGCAGTTGCAGCATCTGGTAACCAACAAAAACATTTACCTCATCTATCATATCCTGGTATACCATATTTAAGTCAAGAACCACCAATATTATTAAATCCTGAACGTGTTGTACCATTATCCGATTGCGAACGTTTTGAAAGGAGTTTCCAACCGAATGTTGCACTAGCACCAAGACGTAATTTAACTAATGTTACCAATTTATTGAAAGAACGTGATAAAGAACGAAGTTGTGGTGGTGTTGTTGGGAATACAAATCGTGTAATTACAACTACTGATATTCAAATCAAACAAGAACGTCCAAGTACACCAACACCACCAACTGTTACACCACAACCAGAGTCACAAATTCTTGAAACAAATCCTACAAAGGTATTAAGTTCTCCAATTGAGCTAAAAATTTCATCATTACCAAATAATAATCTAAGTAAGATTAATAATAATAATAGTGATAGTAACGCGACAATTAAACAAACAACACCAATAACAGTGGCACCACCGCAACCATCGTTTAGTCCTGAAACGTTATCCGGATCAAATGAAATAACTTCATCGACATCTCCTGTTTTAATTAATATAAAAACGGATACTGATAATTTAAAGAAATCATCACCGTTATCTATGGAAATTCATCAAACCTTACAAAATAATAATATAACGATAAATAACAGTAACAGTAATAGTCGAACAATTATAAACCATCATCATCATCATCCAACATCCATTATATTTAAGAACGGTAACACTCGTACAAATAACAGTAATAATAATTCAACGAATACCAACATAACAGTATCGTCAAATATAATTGGAAATTCAGAGTTTGAGTTATCAACCGATACGGATGATGATAGTTTAGTTGGTGAACCAGATAGCAGTAACACAAATCTACCATTAGAAATAGCAGCTGATGTTTTAAAAACAGCAAGACCTGATGAACGGGATAAAATTTTACATATAATCAAAACATTGCTGCAGGAAAATATACAATTACGACATTTTATAATCGAAAGTCAAAATGAAATAAAACGTAAAGATGAAAAAATTAATGAGTTATTGAAACAACAGCTAGTGTTACGACGCAATACTACTGTGGTTGAACCGAGTGTAATTTTAAAATCCGATACAATTTCAACATCATTGTCACCAGCGCCATCACATCAACAATTACAACAACCTTCGTGTCATTCTGGTTTGAATATTAGAAAAAATTATGAAAATAAATTGAACCATCATACTGAGGTTATTATGAAACCCCTTAAAAAATTATTACGACGAAGCCCAATCGAAGAGTGTATCAATAACAATAATAGTAATAATAACAGTAATAGTAATAGCGTTGTTGTTATTAAGAAAAATGATTTAAGTTTATTAAATAATCGTGTAGGTGTTGTTGTCGGTGGGAGTGGGAGTGGAATCGGTTGTAGTAATAATAGTATAAATATAATAAAGAATAGTAATAATAATAGTAATAATAAAAATAACGAAACAAATACATCAACAACAACAACCATTTTATTAAATTCCAATTCATCTTCATCGACTACAAATACTATATCGACATCGGATATTCCTAAAAATAGTATTACAAGAATTTGTAATAATATAAATAATAGTAAAAAAGGAGAAATCTACGATAATACTAACGATCGTATTAATATTAATATAAATATAAATAATAATAATAATAATAACAACAATAACAGTGGCATTATAAAAGATAATGTAAATTGTGATGATGATCATGAAAAGAAATGCTACGATAATGATCGTCGCATAAATGCATGTAACGATATTTTACAAATGGATCATGATCATAAAAAACATTCGATTAAATGTAGTTCTGATAGTGGATAAAAAACGTATATTTATGATCGAAGGATATGATCCTCTTGTTAATTTTATTTGTTACCTACAAAAAAATTGTTTTTGTTTGTAGTTTTTAGTTTTTTTTAGGAAAAAAAAAATAAGAATTTATGATCTATTCAAGATCAATGTTGGTTGGTTTGTGTTTTGGAAGTAATTTTGCTTATTTTTTGTAAATTGGAAACTTACAAAATTATTTAAAGTTATCGAGATAATTTAAAATGAAATACAATGTCGATAATGCAGTGAACTACGTACCGGCAAATAAGTATCTGAAATGTAGTTACATAAAATACTGGCTTTGGTTACAGTTGGTTTGTTAAATATGCGTTTGTTCGTAATCCATTTTTAATCTTAATTCGTCACATGTTTTATTATTCTTTTTTGTTAATAATATAATCCTATACGTACCAGGTAACGTAATGAATTTATTACTCTCTATTGAGCAATGAATAATCAAGCTAATGTCGTCATAGCAACGCACAATGATGGTCGAAGAATTAATTCCGCATAGTTCTTTTTCTTCGTTTTTGTCTAATTATTATTTGTTTTTACCTTTCAAATATCCAGATGATGTCTGTAGAAAAATATTCGTTGAATTGGTCTTTTTTCAAATTAATTTTACAATAAAAACTTATTGAAAAAATCATTGTATTTGTTTCTGCCACCAAACTGTAAATTGACACTTTTGATACAGGCTTTTGTCATTAGACAATAGAATTTTATCATTAAGATAATAGTAATTAATTAATAGTTATTAATTAAGTATGAACTAGTGCGTAATGAGATAAAAATCAACCCAAATGTTCTTATGTAAATTTAAGAAAACGACATAATATTTTCAAGTGTTTCCATTAATAGGAAGTGATTTAAACTAGACTTAGTCAAATAAATTGTCACTCAATAAACTTATATTTGGAAAAATAAAAATATACTTTACGAGGTATTTACTCTTTTACAATTTACAGTTATTTACAGTTATTTACAAAATGTTGGTTTTCGAAATTATAATATTTTTGCGTTTTTGTAATTTATTCCTGTACAAATTAAGGTTATTTTAAGCCCTTAAGTTCTTAACTAACATTGAATGCAACCATGTGTCGGCAAAGTAGAGCGAAAGACATTAAATTTCTAATGACTTTCAAAAAAGGCCACAAGATAATTGTCATTTTAATGTTTTTGCTTCTATAGCTAATTCATATTTTTTATAGTTTATATTTATTTTTTGAAATTTTTTTTTAATTGTTTAATAAACATATGAGTAACTTTATAGTCATTGAAACAATTACCTTGTTAGACATTCTGAAACAAAAAAATCATTAGAAAAATCGCAAAGTTGTTTGGGAGAAAACATTTTGTATTTTTTTAATAATTTGGTTTAACATTTGTAGTCATTTTTTCTGTTTATTTGCCCATTAGAGTTAAACAATTTGAACAATTAATAAAATTTAAACAAAATTTTTTATTTTTCTAACAATTATTTAATTTTATTATCTTATGAAGGAACATCATGAATCTTATGAACGAAAATGACATGTGGAAATGATATTAATTAGAACGGTTGTGTTAAAAGACAATAGCAACAACCTTAAAAAACTACTTTACCGATAAATTTAAATACCGTAAATCGTCCGAAGCCTTAGTTCTCTTCATGTGCTTCGAAATCTATTTTTTTTAAATAAAAAAATTGTTGGGTAATAGAAACTACAATATTTGTCACAAGAATATGTAAATATTTATTAAGACTTGAAGTCAATCAAAACTATGTCTCGACAAAGCGTTTCAATTAGATGCAATTCGGATAAGCACTTCTGCATTCTGACATGAGAAATGGAATATATTTGCTGCATGATGCGTCTGATATCATCTGAAAATCGTTAGCGACGATATTTATAAAGAACAACGAGATCAAAGACACTGACGGTGTTATAAGAAATCAGCGGTGACATGTTGTAACATCACTTGCGTTCGCTTCGATAGTGATCATCGAAGCGAAAATAAATATAATTGGTACGTTACAACTTTTTCGTTCGATAGTAACTGTTTGACGTTGGCAGCATTTGTGCGAAGAATCGAAAAATAGGAGAATCGAAAAAAGTGATGGTTGAAAATGTTACAACATGCCAATTTATCGAAAATTTCGATACTTTATCGAACATCGAAAACTTGGTTGTTACAACATGTCACCGCAGGGTTTTGTGTCGAATTTCGAACTTGAACAACGCTTTTTAAATAGAATCTTAAAAGGCCCAGATGGAAACAGATAATGTATCCAAAATGTAAAATATTTTTTGGATCTTTTAAGACGTCGAACTTTTTTACACTCGTTTTTGCTATTACATTTACTATACGTAAGTCATTGTAAATAGTCTCTAAATAACAAACGAAAATCATGACGGGGAAAGTCAAAGTTTGGCTAATTCAATTTCAAAGAAATTTTAAATTAAAAAATTTTCGGAAATTTTAATTGAAGTTACAGTTTTTATGTATTAAGTTTGATCGTAGAAACATTTCGGTGCAAAACTTTAACAGAATATCTCACGACTAAGAAACTTTAATTCTCGAGGATTAGCGAACGAACATTCAGCGGGTGTTGTGAAATATACTATTAATTACATTTACTTGGCATGTACAAGTACATATAACCAACACTATAAAGAAAACTAGAATTTCAAATTCGTTATTTTTAGTATACAGTGCCGGTATAAGGGGTATATATACAGTGCCGTACAAGGGGTAGGCCAACTAGGCGCTCGCCTAGGGCGTTTTATTTGAAGGGCGCAGAAATTGTGAAAATTTTTTTTGTTTTTATTATATTTTATACTACGAAGATTTGTTTTTTTTTGTTTTAAATTAAAATATCTAATTGGAGTGGAAAATCACAAAGAAAATAGGTATCCTAAATATTTTAAGATTATTTTAAGGTTCTCGAGAGCCGTGGTTCTCAAAGCGTGTTCCGCGATGCACTTTCAACTGTTCCGTGAAAAAATCAAATGTACAACCAATTCAATTAAAAATTGTTTGAAAATAAAAATCAATTCAATGTAAAATTTACACGCACGTAAAATTTACTCGTTTCTCGGCTTTGTATGAATAAAAATATCTTTCGGGTTCAAATTACTTCTTGGAAACATAAAATATTATTGCAGTTATTAAAATTCTCCTTTTACACATAAATAAATAAAAAATGTATGAAGTTTTTGTTTCACACAACATGAAAAAATGATTGGATAAGAAACCCGCTTATTTCTTCCGAATTTTCGAGTTTTACTTTAAATGAAGAAGAAGAATTGACGTCACACTTTTCAGATCGTAGATTAAAATTAGGGTTGCACCGATTAATCGGTAGATAATCGGTAATCGGCCATTTTGCCGATTAATCGGTATCGGTTTTTTTGTTCGATTAATCGGCCGATTATCAAGAAATGCGTTTTTAATTGTTTATTTCATTTTAAACACAACAAATACCAAATTCTAAAACACCATAGTCAGCCATAGTTAAAAACCTTTTTAAAAATGTATAAGATTGAGTGAGGGCTGTTCAAAAATATGACAAATCTGTCTGAAATTATATAAAAAATTGCGATGTTACTTAAATTAAACGCTCTTTTAAATGACACTTCTCTAAACTGTATCATGAATGTTGGTTTTACCCATTCATAAATTCTTACTTTGAGACATCATTGTATTTTTCATTGTAAACTTATTAATATTTCTATCATTCCGAACTCTAAGTTTTTCAGTCAATCAGGTTCGGAACAAAGCGAAAAACACCATGGAAGGACTGCTATTAATCAAAATTATACAAAAAATGCGCGGTGTAAATTTCAAAAATAAATGTAAAAATACTGATGTACCGCCCTTTTATTTGATACGCTAGTGGGCTCGGTAAAAAATGTATATTTTTTATAGCCTTACATCGAATTCCTGCAAAACAAACAAAAACAACTTTATTTATGAACAACCACGCCATTTTGGGTGCACAGGTTAATTTTATACGCATCTTAAATTTCAGTCAGACCCATGGGGTTTGTAGTTTATGAGATACTCGATATAATAGAAAAATCATGTATGCTTAAAAACATGCAGCATATCAGTCAGAAATATTTCCAAACCAGTAAAAGCATGGTTCCGGGGACTGAACAGCCTGTAAGGTTAATATTGCGAAGCACCCAGAAAATATCGAAAGTAACCGAAAATAAATTTAAAAAGAGTCCAGAACTAGATCTAGGGTACTATATAATTCAATTGGCAATAAAAAATTCGTTTAGCTTAGAAACATGAAATATTCACTAAAGCTATTTTGTCTGGACTAAAATGCTCTCAGTTATATACGTTATAAGAAGTACAGTTTCTTTCAGATTGGAAAAACTCGATTTGTGTTAAAAAATTCAGTGCAAAGTTTCTCGTTCGGTCATTAATGGCAGTGTGGTTCTCGAAGTTTGCCATTCGTGGCTGCTGTCTTATAAATACGTAAGTTTTTATTATTTCCATACCAGAGTAACCATGCTTGAAATAATGACAACGAATTAGTTCCCAAATACATGAATCCACCAAATGTGACACAGTTCACTTATAGATATTGGGTAAAAAATAAGCAAGCAGGACTGCAGATTGTTTTACCTACAAATGGGAAATACCCGGGTAGGAACTGCCAATGTTAAACAATGGGCCCAGCTCGGGCCAGTATTGGCGAGCCAAGCCTTGGCGAGCCAAGCCTTGGCTAGTTAACTCCGGTTTTAGTCTGGGCCAGTTGTAAATGCCTAGATTGAACCAAGATTCAGTTTAGTATATTACACGTTATTCACCAGCTGGTTATGCATTGTTATAGTGATTGTAAGTTTCATGAAATTTATATTTTTGAAATATTTAATTAATGTAATATTTAATATTTAATATGTTATATTTAATGCAATATTTAATTTGCCAGACTTGGTCCAAGTCTGATTTGCCAGACTTGGCCCAAGTCTAATTTGCCAGACTTGGCCCAAGTCTGGTTTGCCAGTCTTGGCCCAAGTTGAGTTTGCCAGTCTTGGGCCCAGGACATCATTCCAAGCTTGGGCCGTTTGAAAATGTTAAGTCTGGCCCAAACCCCAAAAGCTGTGGCGCGGACTTGGCCCAGGCTTGGCCCAATAGCTAATTCTTACCTGGTTAGTTGCCAGAAATTTGCAAAAAAGCACTTTCAACAGTTACAAAATTTTTTTATTTAAATATTGTCGAACTATAAATTAAAAAAATAAAAGCAACATTTGCATAATATTTTAAACTAAGATTACAAAGCGTCCCGATTTTGGTGGAATTGTCCCGACTTTTAAAGAAAAGTCCCGCGTTCTAATTAATAGTCTAATTAAAAAATTCTTTGTGTTTATTTGTTTAACTCATTTTCATCAAATAATCGGCAGCCGAATAATCGGTATCGGCAGATAAAGAAAGCCGATTAATCGGTAATCGGTAATTTTGCTTATCGGTGCAACCCTAAAAATTACAGTTCCATGAAAACACTCCTGAAAGCTTTTGGATCTCTGTTAAAAATGAATACCCTATATATAAGTGTAAGTATAAGCAAAAAATCCCTGAACATATTATTGTTATTTTCCACGGCATAACTTTGCGAAGCAGGATTTTCAACTATGGTCAATATAAAGACAAACAAACGTGAGAGACTAGGGAATTTAGAAGAAGAAATACATGTGGCGTTATCATTTATTCGTCCCAATATCAATGAGATCTAGAAAACAGTTTTTCAAAGCTTTTCTTTATTTGTTTATGACAATTTTTTGTTAAACAAAACTTGTTTTTATTTTTGTATAAGAATTGTATCCATGAAGATGGTTTCAAAATAAGTCGAAATTATTGTTGGATTAAAAATAAAAAATAATATATTAATTATTTATTGGCTTTAACCAAAAATCTTTTTTAAAATATAATACACAAGCCAAATTATCATATTCTGTTTTTTATTGCTCTTTTGGTTTCAAAAAGGTTGGCAACCGCACCCCCTGTTTCAAAGTGTATGTTGTATTATTGTATTGCCTAAAAATATATCAGAGTTTAGTGTTCACCGACTTCAAAAAGTTTAAGAACCAAGGCTCTAGAGATTGCAAGGTTCTCTTCATATTTTCAAGATTTTCATGATTCCCTAGATTATCTGACGAAACTCTGTATGTCCAAATATACTCAAGATTATTTGAAAATTATCAAAAGATTTGGTAAGATTCTCAAGATTTTGCGACGGTTGGTAAGAATCTTTATTAAGATTCTCTAGATTTCTTGAATATTCTCAGAAGCTACTCAAATAGTTGTCCCAAGATGCCCACGAGTAATTTATCTCTCCATCTAATGACATGTTTGTTTTTATTGACTAACATAAACTTCAGAGATTTTAATTATGATAAGAAATCTGTGACCTATGTATTAACTGAGTCCCGTATGATCTGATGCACTTAGGTATGAGATAGGTATCTCAACATGAAAAGAATATGGAAAACTTGGAAAAAATTTGGTATTTTGGAATAAATATATAGAGTTTTTGACGATTATAAATTACGGATTACAATATTAATAGCATCCTTATAAGAATATTGTTTAAACAGTATATTTTTAACAAAAGATTGAAAACAACAAGATTTTGAATTTGAAAGCAATATATTTTTATTTCAACTTAAAATATATATTTGCATTTAAAAAAACTAAAAACCATCAGTTTTATAGGTATTTCAAACTATACCACTCATTGGTTGATTAATAAAAACTAGTTGCCCAGCAATTTAGTTTTTAAAACGTTATGAAAGTAATTATTACTAATAACGCTATTTCATTTCGTTATTTCGTTACGTTTCGAGTAACGTTTTGCAACACTGTTAAAAACGAAATACGATTTTTTTTCGTTTTGCAACACGTCAAATAAATCCAAATCATGTTGTAACTGGCTCCAAATTCGTAATTATTCGCTAAAGCTGCCTAAATGACCAAAAAATCCAAATCATGTCGTAACTGTTTCCAGATTACTTATTGGTTAAGACTGCATTCATTTGCTTCCCAATATTTACAACTGTTTTTAAAATTTGATAAAGGTTTCTCAGCCTTTTTTATCAAATCCATGTTAAGTATCTGTTAAAAAATGTTAATATTTGAAATCGGATCCATCATGCCTCAATCATATTCTTTTTCCTGTTTTAGAACGTCAATCGGTTTGTGCAAACAGTCAAACTGTTGAGATCACTCACTGTCATAGTGACAGAATGCAGAGGGATTTCTTTGTCCGTACATCGTACAAACGGAATGCTTTGCCGGACTTAATAGTCTTAGGGGCCTCCAATCCCCAAAAGTTTAAAGAAAGCGTTCATCAACATCTCAGAACGCATGTAGTTGTGGAGCTACGTCTTAAAAGATATCTATGTGTTGTTTGACACAAATTGTAAATTCTTTAACACAACAACACATCTTTAATACAACACATTATAGTTATTTAGGTATCAAGGGAATTATGAGGATGTTAATTACCGAGGGAAACGTTTACTACCCGAGGGCCTCTGGCCCGAGGGTTAGTAAGTTTCACAAGGTAATTGACATCTAATAATTCACGTGATACATAAATAATTTTATGTTTTACTACCTAAAACATTTATTAAACTAAAACATTTATTTTTATCAAGTATTTGATAGCATGATTTTTCGTTTTAATTGATCAAGTTAGTTGTTTTTCATTTCAAATTGTATTGCTGGGTTATTGTTATTCGTTACTATGGCTTTATGTAAATAATGTTGTTTATGAATAAACAAAACAAAAATTTATAATGAAAACTAGGTCTATTATGAATCCATAACTCCCTCTTATAATTCCCTTGGGAATTAAGAATGTCATTATTATGTCGGTAACTAAGGTCTAAACAACTTATAATAAATCAGTAAAACATAAAAAAATTAATGTAATGGAAAATATTATGTCAAATCAATAAGATGAAAAATGTAACCTAATTTTACAAATCTCGCACCGAATCTATAATTTTCTTTTCAGAATTAGGAAGTTCCTTTCGATTCACAGTTATGACACATATTTGCCACTTTTTTATTTAGAAATTAAATGAATTGCAATTGCTTCTCCATCGAACGTTTGTCGGTAATCGAATACCAGAATCGCCAGCACTTTTGTACCAATATTTTGACATGTGATTACTTTTAAAAAAACTCAAAATTTTAATGGCGTGTAAGGTTATGATTATTATACAATAGTTCTATTAGAAACCAAATAAGTAACATTGCCATATTTAAAAAAGACAATTTTTGTTCAAAACATTGTTTTTTTTTTAAAAAAAAACATTTTTTTTTAAAAAACAACAAACATTGTTTAAAACAAAAGTGTTTAAAACAACTCTGTAGAGTGAGTTGGTAGGGAGGGGCGTCAAATATTATTCTTGCCTAGAGCTTAATTAAGCCTCGTCGCGGCTCTGTATATATATACACCACAGTTTCTTATACTTGGTTTTTGCAGTCAGTATCAAACGGTTTTCTACTATTTATGACATGTAATATAATCAAGGACGTTAATCATAATATGTACGTTGATTAAAATCTCGTGTTTTTTACCATTATTGCCGAACACACACACACACCAATCAATATATCCTAACCTTACTTTTTCGATTGCAAAATTATTTAATTTATGTTCAAAATATAAGTTTAAAACTTAAAAAGTTTATTGTTATAAATATAAAACAAACACTGTGAAATAATATTATTATTAGTATTACTATTATTTATATATATATGATTTTAAAATTTATATATATAATAAAAAATAAATATTAAATATTTATGTTTAAAACATAAAAAAATTATATTAATTAATTCAAATATTGTATAAAAAAATTTAAGTTCCCACCAAATTTAATTCTTTTTTTTAAATTATTTTTCATTTTTATATATATTATAATTTAATTTATTTTTGGGAAGCAACAAAAAATACAAATATGTACATGCGAAATTATTAATTAAAAAAATGTCACACAGTGATTAAAACTATTTTGATGAATTATTGTTTAGTTTAAATATATAAACGTTTTAATTATTTCAATTTAATTGACTTGAATTAAAAACAAAAATAATATTTTTGATATAAAATATAGCATTTTCTGTTTGTTTTTAACTATAGTTTTTATTTTTAACCTAAAATAAGATTAATTTTTAATGAGTTATATTTGTGTTGTGATTTAAAAACAAACATTTTATTTTAATAAAATATTGTAACAAAAAAAAATTAGATAAATAATAAAAATTAAAGTTTAGTTTTTGTTTGTGTAGGATAACAAGTCGTAAAAAACTTTTATGTTATAGTAAAAGTTTTTTTTTAATTAATTATATATTAATTTTGTAAGTAGTTTTGTTGTTCTATGTTTCTTGGAAACATTAAATTAATAATATTTATTTTTCATTAAGATATTTTTTTCTGAAGTTATTAGTAAGTTTTTTTTGAATTGTTTGAGGAATTTAATTTTAATTAATTCTTTCTTTTTGATTCATTAATTTTTAAAATGAATTTTTTGTGATAGTTGGATTAACCAAAAGGTTAAAATGTTTTTAGATTCGTTGTATTAATAATTGCGATATTTTTATTACTATGTTTTCCTGTAAGGTTATTGTTCTGCGAAATTCTTTCTTTAAACAAAAATTCAATGTAAATTGATTTGCAACATAATTTCGTTGCTTTTTCTACTGGAACTTTCACTTCAACAAACTTTGCTGCATTGCACTTTTGACACCCCAAAGGCAAACAAAAATTCGCACTGCACGACTAACACAATAGTAGTCTCGTAGTCTCGTGATAACACCAAAAATTAACTTCATTACTTTTTAAGTTGTCATCGTCATGGGCCATATTTGAAATTTAGTTTAACGGTTTTGAATTAACAAAACTTGGTTCGCCAAAAAAACGAACATTAAATAATATTTAGTTTATCATTTGAGAAATTTTAATCATTCACGAAACCTAATTAATATCTAAATAGTTTTCTTCTATAAATATATTTTAATCATTTTATATTTAAACAAGTATAAATAATAATTAATACAATTAAAAACCTCATTACAAATATTAAACTTTGAAGCACTGTTAATTACGTTTAATAATTATATTTTAAATCACAATCAAATCTAAACACAAGAAAAAAACTTAAGAATTAATTTTATTTTATTTAAAATTAAAATTTATTTTACTAAAATAAAAACATAGTTGTGGTCAGTTTTTTTACTTTTTTATGTATGTTTTTTGATTAAAGTATTATTTATTATTTACAATATTTCAGTATCTATTTAAATCTGTTTCTAAACCATATAATGGCATTCAGCTACTAAAAACTAATTTTTTTGTTTGGGAGGAGCGAAAATAACTTAAACAATCGTTTTTGTATAAATTTTGTTTTTCGTTTTCATTAATTTACAAAATTAGTTCAACATGTTTTTGTACGACAATATCTTAACTTTTATCTTTACGAATTCGTAAAATACTGTAAAGTAATTATTTATGCTCGCTTTATATAAGTCCCCATCTATCAAAAGAATTGTGTTTTTATGAAAATGTTCTTAAAAAAGTTTTTAGCAATCCATGACATAGGATTTTCTTTCTCACAAAATAAGCCTAAAACTAGTTGTTTGAAATAAAACAAAACCTGCCAGCCTAAGAAATATGTTTTAACTAATCGAAAAAATTCACCAACTCGAATCGTTGTTTAACAATAAAATATAAATTCGATTTATAAAATGTCTTAAAACATTACCGTACTTGTTCAAAATTATTGCTATTTATTTTGTTTTCTGATCTCAGTTACGCTGAACTCGAAAAAGATGCACTGTGAAGTTCGAAAAAGATGCACTTTTGGCCTTGTTACACGATTTTACTATTAAGTAAAATAATTATTTATAAAAGATTTGTATTACTGTGCAAATAATATATTGAGCCTTTGCAAATATTAAACGTAAATTAATTGTGTTATAACAAATTAATTATTTAAAATACAAATTTTTTTTTTCAAAAGATCAATCCCATTGTTTTCTTCATAAAACTATGTCTCAATTATTTTAAAATTTAATTTTTTCTTTCTTTAATCCGTATGTCACTTTATGTTCAGTGGGTAACGCCAAGATTATATCTTATAATTTTAAATTTAATATACTATTATTATTTTTGTAAAAATAAAGTTAAAGTAATTAATATAAATAAAAAAGCAGAAATAATTACACAAACTAAAAGTAGATAGTTTTTATAAAAACTAAAAACAAAGTTAAAAAAAATTGATTATAGATTTTAAATAATTTAATTATAACAAAAACATTATATTATTATTTATTGTGTGATGAAACAGAAAAATCTTCAAAAAAGTGATAATATTTTTATTATTATTATTATTTAAAAAAAAAACAAAAATAAAAAAACAAATATACTAAAAATAATTGAAATTAAAAAAAATTAAAAGAAGAATTTGTTTTGTTTATTTATTTTATTTTTATTATTTTATTTATTTTTATTTGAAATTATTCTGTTGGCCTTATTTTTCTTTTGTATTTTTTTTATCAAAAGCATTCGATGGTTGCAGTTTTATCTTTCAACGTACATGACATATTTTGTAAACACAAATTTTATATTAACGTTTACGTTAAACGACTAGTTAGGTTTTAATTTTCTTTGTCAAAAAAGCAGGTAAGAAAGCATTTAAGTGATTTTTAAAAAACTTCTTTAAGCAGATTTTTGTTTTAAAATAAACTTAAAATTTCAAGTGAATTTATATATATATTTATATTATAATAATAATGTTTCCTAGCTTTAATGATATTCATAAATTAAATTAATAAATGTTTTTATACTAAAAACGATCTATCGATAAATTAGAAAATTAATAAGTTATCAGTAAAAAATTAAATCCATCCATAAAAACATAATGATTCAGAAGTTCGATGAAATTCAATTTGGTTATTCATTCTACATTCATAATTGTTTGCTCTTAAATTTAAAAATGCAATCATCGTATAAGCAATAATTAAGCATCAACATGATAAGAATAATATCAATATTCGTAAATTAAATCATTTGGTAAAATTGTGTTAATAATAATTGCCTTCTATAATTAAAAAACCAAAAAAAAAATAAGCAGTATTTAAAATGAATTAAAATAAATCAATATTTTTTTTTTATAATCGATTGACAAATAATAAAACTAAAATTAGACTTAAATATAATTAGAAGTAAAAATTTACAAAAAAAACAGTTTTTTACAATTTCGGCGATTTTTCTAAAACAAAATGTATTATTAATAGTAACTCACTGCCAAAATTTGAAATTTAATGAAAAAATTAAGAATCTTTTTGCAAGGAAACATTATGAAATACTATAAGGTGATAAATTATAGTTATAGTTATTACATGTTTTTCGAGTTAATTGTATGTAGTTTAATACGAGTAGTTATCATGTAAGCACAACAAAATGATGTAACACGCCACTTGGAAATTTTCGTACATGCAGAACGAAATTTTCGTACTTGATCACGAATTTGTAAAGTTGGTTCTCAGGGATGATTTTATTGTCGTGGTTACCCTATTTCGGCGTGAGTAACATAACGCAACAAATACCACAATCCTAAAGATAGGAAGCTTTTGACCTCATTCATACAATGCAATCCATCATAAATTCAAACAAAAACTCATAATTTCCTTTGCCCTAATTTTATTTTAAACCATCATAATGCTTACTTTCTGAAAATGCAATGAATTTTTTTTATTTATTTGTTTAAAAATAATTTCTTAGGATATCCATTTTCTATTACATAAACATTTGTTTGTGTTCTATAACTTATAGGTATAAAAATAATTCTCATGTGTTGTATCGATTAAACCTTCGTTATAATTCTTGCCAACTTTTTTATTGTCCATATTTTGTCTACGGTTTTTATGTTCATATAAATGTGTGCCTGCATTGTTTTCCGTATTTTATGTACATATTCCAATTTTTGTTTTTGTAGTTTTATTTACTTTAAAGTTTCGCATGCGAGGGTATAGTAAGAAGTTTGCTTTCGTGGGGTAATGTGAAAGAATTTACTTGGAGTAAATATTGTTGGTAGTAAGTAAAGTGTTTTCTTTGTAAAACAATGATCCGCGAAACCGGTCGTTTGTTAATCATGTTGAAAGCAAAGTAAAATTCAAAGTGTTAAGCTAGCAACTATAGCTAGCGTTCGATTCAAGTAGCTCTGTGATTCAAGTAGCTCTATTGGGGAGATGCCATTGGCTTGTCTTACTCTGTAATCCACCGTGGAAGTGATTTTTTTATCATAAGTTTATTGTGTCTGAGTTTTTCAAATTTCGACATAGATAGTCCATCCAGTTTCTCTACGGTTTATTGTTTTGTTTTTACCTCTTGGAATGGTGCTTTTTGTACAACGAATTTTTTATTGTTCTTTTTTTGTTGCTTTTCGAGAGTGTACTGGATTCATTACCTTGTGTAAGACACCGAGTAAAATAATTCGGTTTTTTTTAAAGTAAAAAATGTGATTGTAGACAACAACTGAACACAAAGTTTATTCAATAACAATATTATGTATATATGTGTATCAGATCAGAACGGATATCCTAGTATATCGACAGAAGATCTACTAAATTATTTGGAGTAAATGTATTTATTACTAATATACTGGTACTAATATATTATGATACTCCCTTATAAACTATAAATACTAAGACTGTCTTCCAATCCATGCTATTGAGTACCAAAACTTCTAAATTGTACTAAAACTGTCAAATTCGCAATTTCATTGTTCCAATTCAAATATATTCTAAATTGAAAGTTAAACATTGTTTTGCATGTTTTTTCATTTAAATTTAAAAAACTAGAACTCGGCGATTAGATTTCAATATAAAATATTGAG
Organism: Diogma glabrata; assembly: GCA_963693315.1. Lineage (NCBI taxonomy): Eukaryota > Metazoa > Arthropoda > Insecta > Diptera > Cylindrotomidae > Diogma > Diogma glabrata. The sequence continues at coordinate 1,616,614 of OY856186.1, read as the reverse complement.
TTGCTATATTACATGATTATAAGGCATGTAAAATCACAAAAAATTACAAGACAGTTTATGTTGTTTACCATAATAAATATGAAATTGAAACTATGTGCCAAGTTAGTAGAACATAACAAAAAATTTATAGAAACAATGACAACACAATGATAATTCAAGCAGTTCTGCAATATAAATTTAAAATGTGTCAAAAAACAAATATCTTTTCAAAACTTTAGAATTAAATGGCGGAAATAGTCAACTAAACTTTGACTATTTAAATTTAGAAAGTTTAGTACTAAATAGCATGGATTGGAACACAGTCTTATCACTTATTTTATTTACACATATTGTAAATATACGAATTACGCGGAATTGTTTAAACACTTTCTATAATTATATTTTAGATTTTCATTTCAAATAGCTAACCATATACACGATAGGAATCAGCCGCGCCGGATTTGGTCCCATCCACCCTCCGTTAACGTAACATTGTTCACTGTCATGATCCACGGACCAAATCTGTCATCCAAACAGCTCCTTGTGTTTATGGTATAAAATCCGTCTTAAAGTGACGGATTTTTGATCCGCGGACCATGTCCCCGGCATAAATAAAATTGACCAAAATATTAGTGGTTGACCACAGATCTGTCTATAAAGTTTGAAGTATAAGTAATGCAATTCTTTTTATTAATTTTATTTTCTGGAAATAGACTTTATAATGCTGATATTTGTAATCTTACATTTAGTTATAAAAAAATGGGCGACATTTAGTTTTTAGGGATGCGGATGGAGATTTAAAAAAAGTCGTAATTTTTAGGACAGTAAATTATTTTTATGAAATTAATATTTTGAGGCTGATATGGATATTTATGAATAATTTGAAAAAGGCAATATAAAATGTACATAGATTTGCTTTTGTTATAGTTTTGTTTTTTACAATGTCGAACAACATCCAAGAAATCAAAAACTACATATGTGTTTGAATTATATGATATGTATATGTTTTATTAATATTGTGTTTTTAAGGTTTGGATTTAGTCATTGAGGTTTCCGCTTAACCATGGTATTGATATTTTATTATCTGTGGCTAAGGTTACATATTTATTTTGCTTTAATAGTTTTTAAAAAATTCCCCAGGTCTGCTGGGATTGATTGCGTATCGGCTCGATCGTTAGTGTAGAGAACCGACGAACCTGATCCGCTTAAAAGTTCATCGGATCTCTTAATCCGCTAAAATTCAACTCTCCCTTAACTGCTGGATCTTCTGAAGGATTTTTAGCAATGAACCAAGTCCGCGGACAAATTCGAGAAAAACTGCTATTGTGTATAGCTAATTATAATACAAAAAATAAAATAATGAAAATGTAAACCAAGTTGAATATGACACCCCCATTACTGAAGTCGTGTCACATAAGGTGATATGACTATAGTCATGTCACGTCGTTTAAAAATTGGTATTATTGAAGTCGGTAAAAACGGTCACGACTAAAACTAAAAACTCTGAAACGAAAAAACTCCAAAGCTAAAACAAATACATTTTTTTACGATCGTGCAAAAAATGACTATTTTTTGCACTATGTACTGTGCCAAAAGTTTAATATTTTGCACTAGTGCAAAAAGTACCTTACTAGTGCAAAAAGGTATCTTAAGATCGTAGAAAAAATGTTGTGTGCAACACGTACATAAAACATATTTGTTGCACTTTTGTTTTGTTTGCACAACAAATATGCACTTTTTGCACTAGTTACGCAAATATCTATTTACTTACGTTCTTCAATTTCACTTAAAAAAATAAAGACGTTTGAAAAAATTATGGTCACATGAAAAATTGAGACGACTAAAATGTCATTATTTTAAAATGACATCTGTCGTATAAAATGACTTGAGGTGTAAAAAACGACTTCAACAATACGAAAGTTGATGCGATGTGACTTTAGACATTTAAAGTGACATGACTTGCCTTCTGTAATCGGGGTGTGAATTACAAACTAAATATTTAATCTTTCTGGTCCCTTGCAATTACGAGTAGAATATTTTAACCCTTGAATCATAGGTTCAAGTTCTTTCATATCTTTTGTTAAGTTTGTTTTTGTTCATATCTTGAAACTCGTTATTTGGTAAATCAATATTTTCCATGTTCTCGAAAACATTTATGTTTGGCACTGTAATCTCTTCTGTTGTTGCATATAATTTTTTAAAACTTAGCTTTCTATTATAACATATAAATAGAGCCTCTTTTACAAGTATCTCTCTTTCACTTGAACTTTGGTGTAACTTCAAACCATTTGGAATAAGTTTGAATTAGATTTTTTTTTATATTAATTAGTTAGACATGTTTATCACACTAAATATGAAATATTCATTATTCAGACTCTTTGAATATCCGAAGATACCATGTCAACTATAAAGGAAGGAGATGAGGAAAATGGTAGGAAAGAGGATATAGGGACAACTATACTAATTGTTTTAAATGATGATGTAGATTTTCTTTAAATGCCTGAGGGGAAAATTCATCGGAAAATACAGAGCATTGAGTTCCACAATTTGGCCACTCTATCAAAATAGTCGTTCTGGAAAGTTCTACAACGAGGTATTTGTACAACAAATGGATGAGATAACTCGGCAGCTCTTGTTTGTCGATTATACTGCGCACATGGTGGAAGGATATTTTGAATTTCCTTAGAGGAGAATTCGCTGAAGTTATATTTATAGTAGATTGACAATTCAGCCACATTTCTTCTGTGCTGGAGTGAGTCAAGCTGGTCTGTTAGTTTGGTATTACCAATCAACCGTATTGCTTTTCTCTGTATAGAGTCTAGACATTTTATTGTTGACTGACAAGCACCTTCCCAAACATGACAGCAGTATTCTATACATGGACGAATAAAGGACTTGAAGATTAGCGAAATTTGATCGGGATTGAAATACTTTTTACATCGACTCAAGAATCCCAATTTTTGCATTGCAGATTTAGCGAGGTTGAACGCATTTATTCCATTTCAGGCTATTTTGTATATTTACTCCATTAATTCTAACTGATCCAACCTCACGCAGTTCCTCATGGTTTATCTTAATAGGGAAATTTTTATGTCGTTCTATTCGTTAAAGACGGCATAGTTTTGTTTTGGTTAGATTAAATGAAACAAGATTGCGATCACCCCATTCCACTATACGAGCCAGGTCGTTGTTGATAGAATCAATTAGCAGCTCTCTATCAGTGGTAACTGCAGTATGAGATCGAAATTTGAGAGATGCATGTGATGCATGCAATGTGTTGTCATCAGCAAAACTATGGATTGGGTGCACTGTGGAAATAAGTAATTCATTAATGTATAGAAGAAACAAGGTTGGTGAGAGTGCAGAACCTTGGGGAACCCTAGAATTAGTTGTGAAAATGTTGGATGTGATACCGTCTAAATTAACATGAAATTGGCGTCCTGTAAGAAAACTATGAATCCATGAGACAGTAAGATGATCTATGCCATAAGATTTTAATTTAGCAATGAGATTTTTATGCCACACTTTCTCAAATGCTTTAGAAATGTCAAGTACTGAATGTAGTACAATACTGAATGTCTCACCATGGTTTTCCAGCCATTTGTTCCAAAGATGGGATACGTAGGCTAACAGATCACCTGTTCCATGACTTCTACGAAAACATACTGCTTATCATCAATAATTCGCGACATTTCCAAATAATCTAATAGATTGTAGTTAACATATTTTTCAAATATTTTAGCCAAAACCGATAGAATTGCAATTGGTCTATAATTGTAAGGGTCTATCTTACTGCCTTTCTTTGATATGGGTTGAACGCTGGCCAGCTTCCAAGAATTGGGAAATATTCCGGTTTTATAAGATAAATAGAAAATTTTTGTTAAAATTGGAGCTAGTTGTCTAGCAAAGTTTTTAGGAATGAGGGGTGGAACACAGTGGGGGCCAGCAAATTTGTTGATATTGATAGAAAGAAGTTTCATTTTCGTTACAACTGGGTAAATGAGTGTGGGGAGAATGGGGAGGTTCAACTATGTTTGAGTTTTCTGCGAAAATACGACCCAAAAGATCCGCCTTCTCTGTTGAGTCGCTCACGGGAATGTCATTCAAAACTAAGGTTGGAATAGAGGATCGAGTAAAATTGCTCTGGACTGATTTAACTGCCTGAAAGAAACTACGTGAGCCAGATGGGTGCTCGGCGAATTTCTTTGCTTTATTCTGGATAAACGCGTCTTTGTCCAAGTCTATTTTGTATTTATTAATATTTCTGGCTTTCTTATAGGCGCTATGGGTTTCAGGTGTTTTAATTGAATTATATGTCTTAAATGCTTTGCGTTTATTCCTCACTGCCTCATCAACATCCCGGGTGAACCAAGGTTCAGTTTTAGGAGTGATTAATCGATTTGGAATAAACCGCCGCATTCCGTCTTTTATGATTTCAGAAATTTTTATTGCCGATGTGCAAGGATCTTCATCAACACAACAGATAGTTTTCCAAGGTGTTTCATCAGAAAAGTTTCTCAGTCCCTCCCAGTCAGCGCGTTTATAATTCCAAACGCGACGAGGATTTGTTTGGGTAATCTGTATAATCCTATTATAAACATAGTTTCATCAACACCTGAGATCTTCAGCGCTAGAGAATTATGGTGATTAAAGTTCAACTCGTAAGCCTTAATTCTCATACAAGTGAATTTCGAATAAATACACAGACACCATGCTTGTTATAAAAGGAATGTTCCAATTCGTAACTAGGTATCCGGTATTTATCGAGATCCAGTTTCGATACTTTGCCACTGACAATTGTTTCGGTAAGAAACAATATGTCAGGTTTATTTTTTTCGATGTAGTGATGAACCTCGTTTAGATTCGAATTGAGACCTCTTATGTTGGTGAAGTGAATGCTAAACTGTTGGTTCACTCTGCTGCCATTTTGTTTAGACATAGACTTACCCTTTGCCATTGCAGGTATAGATAGTGAAATTCGACCAGGCCTAAATTTCAGAACTAAACAATACAAAAAACTGGGTATCTCAGTCTCAAAAACACGATAGCAGGTTTCATGCAACAGCTGCACGATAAGGGAAAAGCAAAAAAATGGGAACACCAAAGACACTAACAAAATTGAAGAGTACAGAAAAAGTTATAAATTCAAAATTCCTACTAACACTAACAAAATTAAACTACAGATAAAGTAATAAATTCGAAATTCCTACTAATAACTAAAACGAAATTCTATATTTCTTGTTACCAGGCAATACAAAACAAATTTATGCTTTAAAATAATAACAAAGCAATAAAAAAAGCAATAGCATCAAATAAAAACATCTCTAATCGGTCCTTAAAAAACACGAACATGTCTTACGAACGTGTTTTAAAAACAAAACAATTTGTATGTGGAGATTTGACTATCAAAAATAAATTCTTTGCTTCAAATGTAACTCCATTGTTGGTTTTCCTGAATATTTGAAATTGACGAATTCCCTCCAGTTGGTGTTATATGTTGAAGCATATATATACGTAGTTGGACGTAGATACTTCCTTCATGACATACTGCCCGAGCAGAACGTAGTCAGGGTTTAAATAGAGCTCTGGTCAGGTTTGCTCTAGTTCGAATCAATCATTGAAAGAGCAGCCTGATTTGGCCCTGATCATGAGTGTAACACCTTTTCCCTGTCCACCCTAATCCAGTAATTTAAAATAAAAAACTCGAGCACATTGCAAAAAAAAAATCAATCATACAATAAAAAAATAAAAAATATGGAATATTAATTTAAGTAAATTAAAAACAAAATAATTAAAATAAAATAAAAATGAAGATTTAAAACATATGCTACCTTAATCACTCACTATTCATCTTAGTTTTTCCGCCAAGAAGCGATAACTATACTAAACTATAGGTGAAATTTTTTAACTATTTTTAAAACTAAAATGAATATTACTCTAGTGAATTTTAAGCAAAGGAAATTTTATCAAATTAAATAGGAATCAGATTTAATTAGGATAAATAAGGTAGACCTCAATAGGAATATCATATATGATTTCTGATAGGGGTCGGATATAATTATATAGGGCAAACCTAGAGTAAGGTCACTCACTGTCATAGTGACAAAATGCAAAGGGACGATCCTTTTTCCGTACATCGTACAATGGAATGTTTTGCTCGCATCAATAGTCTTGAGTTTCTTCAATCCACAAAGGTTTAAAAAAAGCGTTCACCAACACATTAGAACGCATGTTGTTGTGGGACTTAGGTCTTAAAAGGTATCTGTGAGTTGTGACATATATTGTAATTCCTATAACACTACACTATTTATTTAAAAAAAAAGATATATCGTATAAGGCCCTGATCAGATTGCTCAACTAGGGGTCAAATACGATAAACCAAATCAGGGCCGGATATATACAAACAAGGATATTCTAAATCAGGCCCGTAACAGGCCGACATCATATTGCCCTAATAGTGAAGATGAGTTCTCTCCCTAAAGCATAGTGTTAATTTAAACAAATTGAATGAAAGACTCACGTTTTGAGTTGATTTTGTCACTACCAACATAATTTGATGACAGATGGTAATGAGGCTCAAATTACATGAGACCATTACGTGTAGGCTAACATGAACGTTGCTTACGGTAGATATTTTTGTAACAGCGCCTACGTCGGTGCTGGTCTTTTGGACTATTAGGCCAGGTCATGTACTTTGTTTAGCGCTATCTACACCCACGTTTATCATACAGTTTGCTCGTTCAGGATCTTTTTTTCATTTCCTCAATGTGGTTATTATATTTTTTGTATAAATTTTGTAGATCATTTCTAGCAGAGAAGTGGGGACACGTAAAAGATTTGCCGTTCTTTCTGCACATAGAGGTTGCACCTTCGCCGATAATTAACTCTGAAGTAGAAAAGCTGTGGTGACACTTGATTACAGATGTCAAGAATTATAACGTGTATCGTACCACACATTTAATTTAGCCCGACTAGTCGGACCAAACAATTTTTACTGTCTCACCGCCGTTAGGTCAGAAACGAACCTTAAATTTACAAAATCAGGTGTAATCTTTCAGGATTTTCCGATTCGTCTTACAATTTTCGGGTGAGGAGAATTGTTATGAGTATAGAAAATCAAAATACAGTTTTTGGTGTTTTAGGTTAATCCAATGGTTATCCTCGGTACGATGTTGGTTGTCTCAGCAGTCTTCGATGTCCCTGTGGTGTCTGAGTCAATAAAATCTAATCAAGCGTCAAAACCTTTTATATTAAACTGAAAATCAACATGCCAGTTAGTTATCAACCATTCTCTATTCATAGGAAAATATGGGTCATTAAATTATGTGTTTGTCGATGAAAAATGAGATGATAATGTTCTACGGCAAAAAATTGGAATTTTGTATACAAAAAAAGTAAATGGATGTACGAGTTTATGTCTATAGATATAATGTATAAACAAAGTTGCTTTATGAAATTGAATACGTTGTTATGTGAATTTGGTTTATTCTACTAACGTAAACGAGTTTTAGGGAACAATATGAGACAAGTCCATTTAAATTGAAGGTTGGGACGGGAAGATATATAAAAAATCACAAGGTTTATTGTCGAACGCAAAAAAACTTACTAGTTTAATTAGTTTTTATTGGTTTATAAAGAAAAACGATGTTATGAAAAAACTTAATTATAAAAACAAATTTGTTTGCTAATAGAAGACTCGTTCAATGTGTGAGAAATTTGTTTTGAGAAAATTCAACCAAAATTGTTACCACAAAGTTCATTCGCCAAAACTCGAAATTTTTATTTACAAGCTGGTTTTATTCCATGTTGTTTTTATCGCACAATCCTGGCGAAACGTTTACAATCACAAAGAGTTCTTATTGATATTATTTATTTAATTCCTAAACTTTACAATGATTGATTTTTTTTTTCGTGCTTCAATACTTTATGATTTGTCATAAGCTGGTTCTTTCGGCATTCTACATTTTGTCAAAACGTTTACGTTTCCAAATGCACTCTACAACAAATACTGCAGAGGATTCATTGTAAAGGTTTGGTTTTGTTTATTATAATTTTTGTTCGTCATGAAAGTATTCCACAACACCATAATTAAAGGAATGGAACTGTCAGAATACCATCTTCAAACAAAGCAGTTGTATACTGAATTGGACTTTTATACGAAATTATAATATTACATTACACCGGAAAGCTCAAAAAACTATATGAAAACTGAATCTAAGACAAACAGAATTTACACTTGGAAACCTCTTATTACAACACAGAATGAATAATTTAAAAACACTATTAATTAGCTAACATGAAAAATAATTTATCAGTATAAAAATAAATCAACAAAAATTCCACAAATTAAAATTTAAAAAGCTTACATCACTTAATGTTGATCGGCTAGAAATCCATTAAGATGATTAGCATCTTCCACTAGTTTTCTCGTTTTTTATCCAGCAAGTTTCACCGAAAGTTATCTCTTCGTATCCTTCGAAATTTTGTAATAAAATTTTAGTCATTGTTACAAAATTACTATTAGTGTTAATATTAAATCCCAAATGTAATTTCTTATTTTCCAATAACCACATTGCGTGAAAAACTTTTGATTTTTGTGTTTTTTTTCGTCAACGATTCCAATAATCTGAAGTGCATGTAACAGATCATTATAAACGGCACTTCGTTGTATAAAGAAAAATTCGTTAGTTTTATCATTTGGGTAAATACCAAGTAAAATATTCCATAATATGCTACGATGAAATGCGAGTACAGAAAACATTACACAAAACTGTTTTAATTTAATTTTATTTACTGGTTTTATTTCTAATAAAATTTCTAGTGATTTTTTTCTTTTCCACAGTTAACTTTGCAACATAAAAATATTTTTTCTTTGTTTTATTTTAATTGAAATGAATACTAATCACTTACATTCAATTTTATATACTTAAATTTATACTGATTGCTCGATCAAACAAATTTGATCGCTTATATACAAAATCTTCCAGATTTTCTGTTTCATTTTCCAACATGTAACAGCAATTTCCAAATTTCCACTAATACAACCAATCATCTATACAAAACTTGTATTTTTAATTGAAATTGAGTTTATTTAAATCATCAAAAAAAATGTTTAACTATACAGTGGTACACATCTACGTTTATTACACCACAGTCTACGTTTATTACAATTGAAGAAAATTAATAAAATTATTATTGAATTTGAAAACTATTATTTTTAGAGTAAAAATTGAAAATAGTCCGTCGTTACAGTTGTTCTAATTAAGCGAACAACGCAACCTCCTTGCAAATTAGCCATTACCCAATTCTTTTATTTTAACAGCTGATGCTTACATTTTTTTGTTGTAAACATTTTTATAACTATGTAACTATTATCATGCGAAAAATATTCACTTGAATTTTTAAGAAATTGTAAGCTTTTTCTCAAGTTTCACAAGTATTATTCAAATAATAAAATTATTATAAAATTTAATATGTTAAATTTAAGAACATAATAATTATTTGTTAGTAATTTTTAAAATATAAAATATTAAGACGAAGTTTTATTTTTATTAATGTTGTCATTCATGTACACTTTGATACAGATGTATATCACAATATAACTAAATCTAACAACAAAAAAATTAGTATGAGCTATCTTATATAGTACATCAATCTTAACTTTTATAAATTCTAACAATTAAATCAGTAAAATAATACAATCATTTCAAACAATTTTTAATACCATATATTCATGTAATTAAATTATTATAATTGTACAGAGTTTGTATATATTTTATTGATTTTGTTTAACCGTCATATTTTGATCGTAGTTCAAAAGTTTTTCTTTTGAGTATTCATATAGGCAAACTTAAAACATTCATCTTCGATGAATTGTAAACCTTCGAACTATAAAAATTACAAAACGACGACCAAATATAAAATCAAAGAAACAAACATGTTTTTGAAAAACCAAATTCTATTCTTAATAAAAAGTAACAAAAAATAAAAAAAGTACAAATAAAATGCTATTACTTAATATTTTTAAATAAAATTAAAATTCATGATATAAGAAGAGATTTAACATATAATAAAATAATTATTAAAAATAATAAGAAGAAGGTGCTGTAAATATATATTAATTTGTTGGTTTTATTAGGAAATAAAAATAGCAAGAAACAGCACTTCAAAAATAAACCTAAAACATAGCTTAATTACTATTATTAATTTATAATATTATTAAGCATTATTGGAACAACACAGAAAATAAAATAATTTAAAGCTGGTGTGAAATATGAATTTGGAAAGATTAAAGTTAAGACACAATTTTACATAGATCTACTGAAATACGTAAATACAGAGTAAGTTAATTAGGTTAAATTGGTAGTTTTTGTTTGACAGAAATATTTTACTGCATCGTCGTCGATTCGATTGTTAACTTAAAAGCTTATCTGTAATTACTTTATGGAAACGGCTGTAGATGTCTGGATAACAAACAAAATTTATTTAGCCAAGACACATAATTTTAATACTGAAAGGAAATTTGACAAAAATAAAACACGATTTCTTTTATATCTATTTTGACTTTATTTGTCAATCAATTTCGAAGCCTAAGCTTTGATTCTCAAGAAAATTCACATTGAAAATGAAAGCTTACGAAGTTGATTAACAAATAAACTCAAAATAGATTTAAAAAATTTGTGTTTTTTATTTTTCTCAAATTTAATTTTCTTATTTTATTTGTGATATCTAGTGCTAAAAACACAATAGCAGTTAACACCTAATTTTATAGAATTTAATATAATTTTTTTCCTAAAAATTATATTATTATATGTTGGTTTTATTATCATTAATTTTAAAATTTTAATAAAATTTATATGACTAGGTTCCGTTATAGGAATTTAAACATATTCACTTTAAAATTATGAAACTATTTCGTTATAATAAATAAAAACGAAATATTTCTTTTAATTAATTAGTTTTGTTATGTTATAAATTGTAATTCATATATTTTTAATATATACATAGTTGTTTTTTTCCGATATAAACTAATAGTTCTTATAATTAGATTAAATTATTAAGTTTTTAATTAAATAAAATTTAATTATACTTAATTTATAATATAACAGTCTGAATATATAATATAGTTTTATGAATATACTAAATTTATTACATTAAAATATACAAATAATGTTATATTAGTGAATGTATTTAATATTATTAAATTATTAATTATTAAAATTTTCATTAAATTATTAGTTATAATTAAAACAAAACATTATCCATTTCGTGCCATTCGGTTATTTAAAAAATAATTTTTATTTTTTTTATTTATTGATAAAAAAAATTAAGATCTATTAATATTTAATAATATAATTTATTTTCTTAATCATATAAAAAAATTAATATATAATTACATGTACTAAAAGAGAAAAATTTAAAACCAACCACAATCTTTTTGCATTAGAAAAATAAACAAAAAAATCGAAATTTAAACAATATTTAAAATATGAACAAAACTAAATTAAAAGCAATTATTAATATAGCATAATAATTATAAAGTTTTAGAATAATAAAGTAACAAAACAAAATATATATATATATATATATATATATATATATATATATATATATATATATATATATATATATATATATATATAGCTTATATATTTATAAATATATATATATATATATATATATATATATATATATATATATATATATATATATATATATATATATATATATATATTTATATATATATATATATATATATATATATATATATATATATATATATATATATATATATATATATATATATAAATATATATATATATATATATATATATATATATATATATATATATATATATATATATATATATATATATATATATATATATATATATATATAAAGTTGAAATTAAATTAAAATCGATTTATATAAAATTAATTTTTTTTCGTTTGTTATCCTGTAGAAATTACAATCGATATTATAAAAAAGATGTTGTATTTAAATGAGTATGATTAAAACAAATTATAAATTTAAAAATATTTATTATTATATTATATATAAAATAAAATTACACAAAAAGATTTATGTAAAATTTTCTGAATAAACACAAAATAAACGCAGTATTTTAAATGCTTATGTTTTTTGTTTTGATATATTATGCGTTGGTTACGATTTATCTACTTAATGCAGTAGATCCGATAGAGCAGAATTGAAGATTATGGTAGTCATGGTTCTCAAAGAGAGCTTGGTATTATATTTATAGTGGCTTGGTGTTATATTTAGTAAACCCTTTTTATTTATGTTTCGCTCAGTGGAAGCAGTACCATTGACGAGGACATGTGCTTTTTTTACAAGAATATTTTTTCTACTCTTAACCAGAAAAATCGCAAAATTTCTATTCAAAAAGATATAGTTTTGATTATCGTTCCATATTATTTTACTTATATGCTTTAACAACTGTCTGCATGCTCTTAGATACTTAGTTCATTTTGGTTCGTCTTCAGTCATACTATCTCTCGTACTATGATCCACTCTCTCTTATAATTAAGAGGTGAATCGCTACCTTACCAATACAGACAGAATTATAGTTGAATTTATCGCCCTGAAAACCACTCTTACACATTTATGCTCAACTTACGAAAACTAACTATAGATCCATCACCATACACTCCTATTCCATACGCCATTTTTCCATACGCAAATTTATATTTGGGCAATATGGCTCCGAAACAGGAGCTAAGCCTTTAAATAAAAAAAAAATTATATTTTTTTTTATTTATTGGCTTAGTAGTCCATATCGGCGATCAATTACAAATATGCAATTTTAACTGAGGTACTTTAGCAGCTTTTGTTTTATTCGCGATTGAAAATTTTTGAAACGTTAAAAACACGCAGAAAGCAGAAAATGTTATAAATCGGAAACAGTTCTGACCCCGGATAAAAAAATTGTATCCTATTCCTAGGTAAATTAAAAAATTGTTGCCTGGCTAAATGAAAAAGCTAGGGTTGGCAAAACCAAAAAAATTATACTTCTAGGAAACGTAACTACTTAGGGCTCTAACGTACAGAAAAGTAAAAGAGATTTAAAGAACATTTTTATTATTTTTATTGTTTCATTTTGTGCAAATTTACAGTTTAATTAACAGTTTGATTATAATTTAACATTCCACTAGATTGGGAATTTTTGAGATCAATTACCAAGATGTTTTACAGTTGAAATAATATGTATAATATTATATATATTATGTCACAAATATATAATTTTACTCGGAACATATGATTGAATTCAATGTGATTCAACTTAACTCAATTAATTAAAAACATATACTCTTCGCAAATAATCGAACCCCGGACTCCACTATGTACACTATGTATATAAATGTGATAAATATTTACAAACAACCCTCCCAGAATTGAAGAAAATAGTTACTTAAAAAGAATTATGCATCATTGTTTGCCTTCCACACATCAATCAGTCGTGTGTATATTAGCATACAATAAAATATAAATCAAAACTACTATCTTTGGTGAAACAGTTAGTTGTACGTACCCTGTACAAATAGCTAAATTGCCTAAATGTGTTCTAATTGAAAGTATAAGCGGTAATAGTTTTTGAGAAATTTGTTCAGCATTTTTGTTATCATCGGATTACTTAGGACTGAATTTGGTTCGCATAAAACTATACCGTGATCTGCGCTATTTGTGTAAGAGTAAACTGACTATCAAAACCAATCTGCCTAAACCATTATGCCTATAGACATTTTATCAGGCTACAAATGTTGATATTGTGTATGGTGGCTAAGAAATATATCTTTTCAGTCCAAAAAGCAAAGCTGTTGATTACGGCAAAACTTAGTTGCTTATAAAGCTAAAACTGATTTACTAACCGAATAATGCTATTTACAGTTTTTTACTAACCGAATAATGCTATTTATACTAGATCTACTAAAGAGACTTTGGCCATTTTTCTTATTTTAAAATTTTTTTCATATTTTTTTTCATTGACTGTCTAGATTACGACAGCCCTCGATAGGGGTGTGAGACTAAATATCACTTTTAATCAACATTTTCTAATATATATGTGAAAAGCCTAATCAAAATGTAAAATTGATTTTAATAATAATTTATTTTGTTTGATATACATATTTTAGATTTTATTTAATACAAAATACATTAATTTTTTATGATTGTTCGAATCAGTCCTGTTTTTAAAATAACAAAAATTTTGTTTTTGACCTAACAGAAATTTTCTGATAAATTGTATTTAACTGATTAAGTCTAAAACGGGTAATTAATGACTAAATTAACACATTAAAACGTAATGATAACCAAGACATATATTATTACACAAATAATTAATAGAAAAAAAGTATTTTAGTTTTAAATTTCTCAACCGAAAGGAATGATCTAAATTCCTGGTAATGCTAATCGTTTAACTAAATTACTTTTTGGTTCATCAATATTATCATTTTCTATTTCCGCTGATGGTATTTTATGTGGTCCAGGACCTAAATCTTGAATATTAGTTTGAACAATTTTAAATTGTTCTTTTAAACTTTCAATTGCAGCTCCAAGTCCTGTTTTTATATTATTAAATTCAACATTCACTAATGATAGTTTACCTAGAAGATAATTAAGATTTGAATACATTTCCTCGATACGTAATGTTATTGATGATATTTTTTCTTCGATTTCTCCAACTGTATGTGTTGTACCGTTTACATAGATTTCAGAATATCGTTGTAATTTCTCGAGAGTTGAACGGGTGAGTGATATTTCTTGGAACATTATTCCAATTTGACGCCATACTTGACTCATTTCAGATTCAATTTTTGTTGTTACATTCATTAGGATTATATTATGATTTGCAATTACATCTTGGTTTAATTCTTCGAATCTAAAAATGAATAAAAAAAACATATACAATCATTACACCTTGTTCTAAATGTTTAAAGCTCACCTTTTTGTCATACTAGCATTTAAATCATTTGCATTTTCTTTAACCGAAACATCAACTTCAGAAATAATTTGTAAAATACCGAACTCAAGACGTCTTTTTGTATCGACAACATTTTCTCTAGTTTTCAATAAAATATCATCGATTTTATCCAACGATTTCATTGTTTCACGTAGTTGTTCATTATCTTGTTTTGCCCCTTTAAAGTATTCCGTTGATAATTTTGATGTTTCATTTAATTTCTCAAAAACGTTTGTTAGAGCGTTGCCAACTACTTCATTCGACTCTTTAAATTTCATTGATTGTTTTGCAAAACTTTTATCAGTTGTTTGAATCACTTCATTCCGTGCACTTTCAATTTTTTGAATAGTTAAATTATTTAATTCTTCAAAAAATTTCTTATCGAATTCAATTTCCTTGTTTGCTGCTAATAATTTTACCTCTTTCAAATTAGTTTTTAAGTCACCCAATATACTTTCAACTTTATTTTCCCATTCTGCGTTGTTATACTCCTTAATTGGTGCTGGTGTTGAAACCGGATTTGTAATATAGAAATGTGTTAATTTTTCTTCGATCTTTGAAACATATTCTTCGGGAGTATTCATACTCATTTGTAACGTTACTAGTTTTTCTGTTTCATCAAATATTTTCTTTGTTTTAGCATCATCAATTAATTTGATTGTTTTCAGTTCAGTAAAATCTGTTCTTAATTTATTTATGTTTTCATTTAACCCATCAATTTTTTTATCAAGTTCTTCTATTTCGTTTGAGTTATCAAATCGAGCTTCAACTTTAGAAATTTCCTCTTTGATCGGTGGTGGTCGTGTATTTTCTATCATCCATTTTAACACAGATTCTAAAGCATCGGCTAACTTTGATTGTGATTCAGAAATCCGTTCTTCTTGTCCTAGTAAGAGTGTTTCAATTTGACTGAAACGTTCTTCTAAACGTCCAAGTATATCATGCAATGGTGTTAAAACTCTTTGATTTCGTTGAACAGCTAATAGTGATTTTTTCAATAATTCACCTAGGGAACGTTCACGATTTTCATGTCGTTCTAATTTATTGTCCAATAAACTATAGGAATGAACCAATGATAGCATTGTGTTGTGAATTTCTTCATTTCTGAAAATATAAAATAATATAAGAATATTAGCAAACAATAAATTTAATTTAATTTTTCCAGATTTTTGTATAAAGAAATGCAATTTGGTAATTTGCATTATGTCTAGAAATAATTAGTTGTGCTAACCATTAGACTATACAAAGAAGTTGTTTTTTGGAAGTAGAAGCCATGAGACAGCTAAAGGATACACACTCTGTTGAGGTTATCAAAACGGAGAGTAATTTGGGGCTGGAGTTCTCATACATCGTCGTGTTAATCAACATTTCATTCATTTCTACCCATAGTAATATGCGGTCACGCACATTAAGAATATGCACTGAAAAATTTAACATAACGTCCGTTTATGTCCATACTACCCCCTTACTGAAGACAAATCTGATGCTTTGAATTCATAAAATTCTACCTTCTAAATTCTGATTTTAGCTGCCGAAAAATATTCAGATCTGTAAGAAGCGTATATACGCAATATCTATTTTTTTAATATTAATGTGATGTAAATGCTGGAGATATGGAATACGGTAAGAATGGTGTGACATAATCAAAGTATGTCCTCATGTTTACCATTACCGCCAATAATCCCAAACCTATAATGAATCGAAAAATTGATAGAAGTTTTGTTAAGTTTTTGGGGAAAAATATAACGATAGAGAGAATTTTCAAAATCAGTATTTTTTTAGAGGTTGAGGTACTTACTACTTTTGGTACTTTTAGAGGTTGAGGTACCTACTAGATACAAATTTAATAAAAATCTGGTAAAAATCTGTGGTTTTGACCATTTAATCTACCTCTCCTAAATCTCCCTCGTCTCCTCCGAATTTGATGGACCGTAAAAATTCAAAATGCAAAAAATTTTCAACTTTTTAACAAAATATATAACCTCTTGCTATGGGGCGCATGAAATGTTCATAATCTACATTGGGTGGTTCTGAGAATAAGAGAAGTAAAATAAGGTTTAGCTAGTGAAGCAATTGAAAAAGCACTTAATTTAAGTAAGTTTGCAATTTTTTATTTAGCTTTACTTCGTACAATTTTTTAAATATAAAAAATGTGCGATTTTTATTTTTAATTAAAATTAATTCAAAAGTGACAAAAGCACACAAACAGTGAATAATATGGAGAACCATAATAACACATATAGATTTTTCTTTGTAGCTGGCTATAACTTAAAACTCTTTTATTAGATGTAGACTGCTAATAGCTTTACACCATCTTTATGTTCAAGAGCAGAAGAACTTTTTGAAACAGCCAATATATAACCAATGGTTTGTTTTACAGAAATCTTTTATCTTTAGATGGTTTGATCCTAACATGCCGCTTCGGAGCCTTAAGAGAGCCAAAAATTCTACCACAATGTGAGGAACTCTTTCATCCTCTTTAAAACTATGTTGAATCATTTCCTACTCCAAACCGTACCATGTATTTATTCACATGATCACCTGTTAGCAGTCGCGCTATTAGCCTACAATCTGACCGGGTAAAATTTAACAGAAATCCGGTGGTTTGGTGGCTTACCTCTGGAGTGAACATTTTGGAGACCTTGCAGCCGAAGAAGAACCTTTTCGACTTGGGAACTTATCCTACCTTTCGATATACCAATTGCTGGTTCAACGCCTATGAGACTCATTGCGGAGCTCTTTACTAACTCATTAGCTTTTTTGTTCCTGTGATTCTTACTGTACTCTGGTGTCCATAACAGTGATATGCTGTTCTTAAGTCCGAGGCAATTCATGAACCTAGAGCATTGCTGCACTATTTTTGGCTTAATAGTCGCTGAATTTATGGCAAATACTTCTGCCTAAAAGACTGTGCAAGATTCACCAAGTGGAAATTGCAATCCAAAAACTTCATTTCTGAAGCAAGCCGCACCCCTTGCATCATTTTCAGTGAGTGATCCATCTGTGTAGATTTCCAACATGTTGGTCGCTCTGTTCAAGAGCAAATTAGCTACAGATCGACCCTCGATGGTTGGAATTACAACTCTATACTGCTTTCGAAAGGCAGTTAGAGATACTCTGTCATTAATAGGCATGGAAAAATCTGTCGGGTGTTCTTCCAGATCCCTCCATAGCTCTTGGTGACTACAGCCCCTGGAAGGTCTTAGTAGTTCCAGCTTTTTTGTAGTCTTAAGAGCCTCCATTATTACAAATACATACAGAAGAGGGAGGCCTTATAAGACCTGCAGACTCGCTGTAGGCGTTTTGCTGAAACCACTAGTGATACTATTTTCGGAGTCAGCCCTCATTTGACGCCAAAAGACCTCTTGCACTGCCACAGAACTCACGTTTCACCCCGTCTATGGTACATAGCCAAGAGCAATGCAGGCCACAAAGATCCTTGAGAGCCTACCTTCTATTATATCCAAACACTGTTATATCATAATAGGCCAAAATCCGTCAAAACCTGGTGATTTTTTGAACCTGGAGATTGGCTCAAAGGATCTAATATCCTAAAACAGAGCTTCGAGCGATACAACTGTTTTCGCCATGATCCAGTCCATTCGGCTAGGTTTTTTCTAATTTTTCTCCTGAGCTGTCTCCTGAGCACTCGCCCCACATACGCCGCCAGGAAAATGGTGTTGAAAGAGTGCTGTATAGATCTCTTCCTTAGAAGAAGTGTAAGTATTGCTGGATAATTTAAAAAGTATCTAGTCTCGCTAAGAGATCCTTTTTCAAAGCCCTCATTAGTGCAGGATCCTCTGTGATGGTCTCAATCGACTCACCATACTTTTCGTAAGGCTCTTCATTGATTTACGAATAAGATTTTGGAAAATTTCTTTGCTTCACAGTACAGATCGCAATCAGCTTCATCACGAGTTCTCAAAGATCTTTTCATAAGTTTCTTGGACTTTTGTCTGAACTTGTCAAGGTTTATGTTCAGCCAGACTGCCTTGTGTGCACTACGTTGCCTTGTTTTGGGACAGGAACTCTCAAAAGCCTGGACTAACAGACCGTTCAGCTGGTCAATGGCCTGATCAACAGTCCGGACCTTTGAAATTCTTCCACTCGCTCGTTTCTTCTCTACAAAGCCCCTGAACCACACCCAATCCGTCTAATGTGGATTTCGGTAGACGCGATTCTCGGTTGTAATCGACTTTACCAGAAAATCATTATATATCTGTGATCGCTCATAGATATTTCCGTCAATACTCTCCAGCTTCTGATGTCTTCTAGAAGAGACCTGGAGTATATAGAGTGATGTCTATGTTATCTTACCGTCGGGAGTTAATGAAAGTGGGTTCTCCCTCGGCATTTATTATTTCCAAATTAGTAGTAGACAAGTACTCTAGAAGAGACTGGTCTCTACTGTTGCTATTGGTAGCCCACGTGATGTGAATTGGTGGTGGAATCTTTCAGATATTATCACCTGAAGTTTTTCCGCTTTTGTGCTTCAAGACCTCACGGTGAGTTGTTTCGTCATCTCTTTGTATAGGATTCGGACTACCACCACACGTAGCACCATTGTGACCTATACGAAGATTCACCTTGTGATGCGGAACCGGGGTGATTGGTAAACGAGTATGTTTGATCATCTCAACCCTCATTTCCAAGGGAGATGTTGTTTCAGAGATACCGTTAGAGGTAGTAGCCTGCTCTGCAATACCTGTTTGCAGTGAGGAGTCAAGGGGGTCAACCTTAGCTTTCTTCCTTTTCCTCATCAATGAACCACAGGTATTAGTTGTCTTCATCTTTTTCCAAATGAAACGGTGATTTCAGAAGCGTGCGTCTGCGACGATTTGCTGACTTTCACTTCCGCCTTAACCAGATGGAAACTTTCCAGAGACCTGTTTAAATCTTCAAGTACCATGTGTAACACGACCCGAAGATTTTCACTAGTCTCCGGAGTAGAGGTAGAGTTGCTGCCAGATTTTGGTTC
The DNA here is from genome assembly GCA_963693315.1 of Diogma glabrata. Taxonomy (NCBI): domain Eukaryota; kingdom Metazoa; phylum Arthropoda; class Insecta; order Diptera; family Cylindrotomidae; genus Diogma; species Diogma glabrata. The sequence continues at coordinate 1,596,679 of OY856186.1, read as the reverse complement.
TGCGGACATTTTACGTTCCACAGAGTCTTCATCCGGTTCTATATTGGTGTCTTTTTGGTGTTTTCGTTTGTTTTTGTTTGTAGTTTTTCCATTTTGGGTTCCCTGAGTTGCACATTAGCGACTAATGAAGATCACCTTCAGTCAATCGCTCACTACCCAGCTCACTAGCATTTTAACTTCTTTTAAAACAATAAACAGTCTTACAGAAACTAGCTTCCCCACCTTCATGGTTTCCTTAAAACTTCTAAGCGCTTTCGATAAAGGCCATTTGGAGAAATTTCCCCGCCTTTAATAAAGCTATGATTTGTAAAAGACTTCGGAAATAACTTCGGTATGGTCTTTTGTAAGCAGCTATGCAAGCTGAATTGAGTTTATCTTTTCACAAGTTATAGCTTCGGTAAAGTGCTTCTAATAGCTTGTTTTAAGCAATCTTGAGAAGTCTTATAGAAGCTATTAAAAATTGTGACAAAAGTATTACAATGTTTTTTATATATCTACTCATTTTTAACGTAATTACTGTTATTGCTATGTTGTTATATAGTGTTTAAATTTAAGTTTTTCTTTACGGTCGCATCAAGTTTCGAACCCCGGTCCTTCGATCGTTTGTCCTGCACGCCATCCTTCGGTTAATTTAAATGTTAAGCAACAATAAATATCTTTGATAGTAGTTACAATAATAATAACTTCTATAAGACTTCCATAGAATTTAGTTTTTTAATTTAGATGTAGAAAAGATAATTTAATTCAGGGGCTTACTTTTAATGGAAAAATATATGTGGCATGTATTTTCAATAGGTTTTTATCGCAGATTATGCGATTTACGTTCTTAAAACATTTTGTTTTTTTTAATAGACGTAAAAGAATATTGACAAATCTTTTTTCTATTTGTTTTCTTAGTTCAAAGATTTTGGGTATAGCAACATTAGGGGGTTATATTTTTTTAATCATTAACTTTTAGCGTACTTACACCTTTATTTAAACAATATTTTTGTTCAAAATAAAAAGTTTTGTGATTGGATTTTTAATAGGTTCATAGGTCACAACAACAAATATAAAACAATAACAAGAGAAGCACCGATATATCACACCCATCCATTTGCTGTAAATTATTTTAATAGAGTGACTAAATTATGAAACTCTGTATCGCCTCAGTTTTTCCTGACGAGTTTGGCTCTCAGAAATGTGAAGAAAATTCATAAACCATTATTTATAAAATTTAGCCAAATAATCTTTAAATTTTCTCTATTCCACTCTGGTTGATTTTTGATTCTGATTTTCTAGTCTAGTTGATTATGATTTTGATTGATTTGTTTGTCTATTTCAAGACTGTAAATAAAGCATATTTTATATTGTGCAAAATATTCCTAAATAACAGATTAAAAACCATCTTATGCACAATACTTTTTTGACAAAAACGAAGCGATTTCAATTTCGTATAAACCCATTGAAGTTACATGCCACATACCTTTTTCCATAAAAAGTAAGCCCCTGAATTATACTATATTTCCTACATCTAAATTAAGTTTAAATAATAGCTTCCGTCAGTTTGGCATATTTCGTTTCAGATATTGAAGCAAGTTTTAGACTATGACAGCTACAACAAACGAAACAACTACAATCCTAATGACAGCTTTAGCTTCTATAACCTTTTTTCGGAAGCTTTATTTAGTGTTGTGTAGATAAGTTTCGGTAAAGCTTCTAACATTAAATTTATAAGTATTTTAGAAGCTTTCATTCCGGTGGTGGGGAGAACTTCTCTGTGAAAGTTGTATCGAAACTTTATAGAAGTAAAATATAGCTAGCTTCCACTTAGAATCTTTAACGAAGCTTTATTTAAGCTAAAGCTGGTATAACTCAAAATTGAGAAGTAATTTTGCTAGTTGGGTAGACATGGCTGCCACACCACTGAATTAAGTGAGAGTGTATATGGTTCGGAGTCCCTATTTGATATTTGAGATCTGCCTGGAAGTGATCGTATTGTTCGTAAACAATAAGATCGGAACAGGAGTTACGATATCTAGCACCTGCGAACCGCCTGGTAGCTTACACTCCAAGCTTTGGGGACATTTTTTTTTAATTATCTCTTCAAACGTTACAGGCGTATTTTAAGCAACCGATATTATCTGAAGGCCATTGAATCCAGTAAGGGCTCTCGCCACGACAAGGCGATCTCCATAAGAGGGAATTAAAACATACTTGACCCTGGAATAAAATTCGAACTGATAGAATATTTTGTAAATATTAAAAATTAGAGAAGTTCTATTAGTGTTCGTAAAAAAATTAATAGAAAGCTTGTAATTCGTACTGATAAACAAATTTTTATTCAATCAAAATTCGATAAAATTTTACTTATTATTTTAGATGAATCGGTTATTGACTTAAAAAAGTATTATGAGCGGTAAAAGTCATAAAAATGTGAATTTATTAATCTCAATAAACTAAACTGTGCGTTGCGCACACATAAAAATTTATACAACATAATGTCATAACTACAGTTTTGGGAATTTGTTCCTTAAGACTTAATAAAGCCTCTGCAAGTAAAGTAGATATAGGTAGTACACGAAAGAAATGGTACACGCTTTTTTCTTAATTTGTGAGTTACAGAAAGACCAAAAAATTCAAAAGATTTCTGATCTCAAATCTTTTGCAGTACCGGTTGAAAAGCGGACACAGAGTTTCTACTAATTTTAAGTTCTACTACAAATCGTTTTAGGATGCTCTAATTGACCAAGAAGAAGTAAAAGGAAAAAACTATTAACGTTATAAAATATTGTTAGATCTGCGATGTAACGTCTATGCTGTTGAGAATCTAATCTATCTTTGTTTCTATAGAGTCATTGAACTATTTGACTGCTTTTTTTTTTAACTAGAATCGAGACAGTTTAGAATACCGCCCGTTATATGTATGAATAGAATTCAACAGTGAAATGAAAAATGTATAAAAAAATTGAAACCGATTGGAAATGAAATACATTTTACAGCAATCTAACAGTTTTTTTTAAATGCGGGTTTTGGGCAATCATATGTATGTTCTTCTACAACACACAAGAAGCAGAATCGTATATGCATGTGATTTCTACAACACACATATTAGTTTCACTATTTTTGAGTGTGTTTTTAATTTTTATGAAAAGTAGTCGCAGTATCGTCTCAGCAAACCTATGAATTGGATATTTTGTAGACCCAAAGAGGTCGTCAATGAAGATCAAATAGCAGGTAGATAAATAAATTGAGCATTTAGGCATATAGCTTTATCATTTTAAAATAATTTGAGCGAATAAACATTGAACGCATAATTTCGTAATCTGTTCGTAATCGACATCTATTTTCATTATAATTTTTATTCTATTTCGAAAAGGTTGCGGGTATCCCACGGGAAAACAAAGACGCAACGCAATATTGAGCTAACTATTTCTTCACACAAATTCAAAAATAGTGTAATGCCTCAACCATTAATATAATTATGCATATTATTTTTAAATAATATATTAATAGCAAGATTAGAAGAAAAAATCATTTTACATAGAATCTTGTACAATGTAGCTTCTTTAAGTAATTTATTAATAGTCCGATGAAGTTTTTGTTTTTTTGTGCAGGGAAAAATGTTATATCGGTAGAGCGTACAAAAATTAATTTCTCAGAAACATAAATCGTAAGAAATTTTAAGCGCTAATGAACGATACACTACGATAAACAATGGTAAATAAATGTAGGTGGAAATCTCTTCAATATAAATAGAAATTAAATCAAAAAAAACGAAATTAATATAATTATTATTTCGATCGGTTATTTATTGATTTAAGTAATACGAATTTTCAAAAATTTATTGTTATTTTTATCAATAAATTAATAATTAACTTTGATTTAACTTAACTACTTATGATGCATTTCAAGTATTTGAATTGGATGCATTACTTGAATTAAAAACATATGTCAATAGACATCGGTTTGGTTTTAATCAAAGGAATTGGTTTTAAAAATAGATTAGATATTATTTCAAAATTGATTATTTTATTTACATAAAAACTTGACGCTTTAGAACAAATTTTGGAAATCGGATCAAAAGACCGCTTACATATCATCTTAATATCTCATCTTACATATCCACTTAAAAATCTTTAGTCAGATTCCGGACTTTTGTAAAACATTCCTGCAATTTCTATTAAACGCATGGAGGTTGATGGTTTCAGTTGTGCTGCGGATATAAAGATTACTTGTTACGTTCCTTACTGCTCCGGTATGATAAATGGCACCGTCTGAAAGATGTCATAAAACCAGATACTAGGTAGCTAGTGGTCTTCTTTCTAGATACCAGGTATTGCGTTATTATTTCTTTTTATCTGTTCTTTCCAAAGTGTATTAAAAATCAAAGTTCTAGTGCACGTTCTATTGCTTCTTTGCTTTTCTATTCAATTACACCATGCACTTAAGATTTCAAGCAGAAGTGTGAAACTCAGAGTGGCTTCTGTAATATTTCATTCCTAAACTATCCTCCATCTTGGTTTAAATCTGAATATTTTGTAAATATGTAGTGGAAAATCAATGGCGTCTTAGAAGTTTCTTCTCGAGTCATTAATTTGTATAAACGCGTTAAATAAACATTTAACTATTGCGATTATTTTTTTTAATAATAACAAAATTAATTGTATATTTAAGAAAGTAATTTCAAATAAATTTCATCAATAATTTATTATCTTTATTTAGAATTTATTTTTTTCTGCCCATTTAATCAGTAATGGATAGAATCCAGAAATATTATTATTATGTGTAAACAAAATTTTATTTTTTGAAATCTTTTGTTGAAAAATTAATTACGTTTCTTAATTATTTATATAAAATTTTTAATAAAATGCATTTCGAATAAAACATCAATAAAAAAGTTTTGAAACTTACGTCACCATACGTCCTGCAGCTGCATTTGTTGTATCAAATATAAAAATTAATGTTCCTAAAACTATTAAACATAATCTTAAATTATTTTTCATTGTTCCAACGTGTGTGTTTCCTTAAAAGATTTAATTTGGTATTTATTGTCGATGGTTTTCAAAAACGACCTTGTACAGTTAATAAATGAAGCGTTTCCTTACAGTTATAACATCTGAAAGGAATAGAAAGATAAATAAATATTAAAAAAATAGTTTTAGTTTACATATATTAAAAAATAAAAATAGTTTCAATATATGATTGAATTTTATTATTATTTTAATAGCTTTTTGGGTTATGATGTAAACTATTTATTATTTTTCAGTTTTCAGGTTCGTGGGAATGATTTTTTTCTTAATGTTTATTTAAAAATGTTATGGTTGATATTAAATAAACATTTTTTAACTTTTTAAAGTAAAATAAAAATATATTTCATTTTTAATTTTTCTAAATATTTATATTGATAGTTTTGAATTGTGATTATGATTCGTGTGTTGAGTTTTTGTAGAATCGATTTGTTGTTGCTCTAAAATGCTGAAGGCACTCAGTTGACTTAAAGACAAATTTAGAGTAAGAATGTGATTTGCATATAAATTGGGTCGATTCGATGTAAGAATTTAGAGCATTTTTTAAAAAAAGAAGCTCGAGTTCCTTAAATCAAACTTCATCGCAATCATCTCTTCACCATTATTTTTTGTTTTGTTTTTTTGGAGTATAATGCTGCGTTTTTCTATTGTGTAATAAGATTTACTTAACTAAACGATCGAATTTCGAACAAGTAAATACTAAATTGTTAATGACAAAAAATGATATCAATATATAACAAAAATTTGTTTCTTAGAACAATAAAATCGAAAAATTTTCAGTCTACAAAATGATGGGATAATAATTTATGTTATTGTCAGTTTAAATTAAATTATATTAAATGCCCGGATACAAAAAAAATTGACGTCAACCATAAAAGATACAAGTGAATTCATTTGTCTCGTATCAATAAATTTCTAATGACATGAATTTTATAATAAATTATGTTATCGAAAGATTAATTTATTTCAATTAACAAAATATTATAAGGCACTTAGATATGTACAAGAAACAGTACGCAATAAGTGGTCTTTAGTGGTAAATTACCAATGCGTTAGCAGATGAAGACATACGAAACAGTGTGCATTGTGCAATATAAGCATCTTTAAAACTAAGCACAAGATTTGAAGGTGGTTGATACATTTCCATTAAATCATTCGATATTGATTTGATGTGTATAAAATGACTGGGCATATAAAAAACTTTCAAAAGACCGACATCTAGACTGATTTGCTTCCACACTGCAAAATAATTTTTTTCTTTCAGTGCATATTTAGTTTTTTGTCGACCTCCCATTTTTCCATATTCTGGCATGTAGACTGTTTAGCCCTTCTTTTACCACTCAATGATAGATCAACACTTATCTCTTTAACCTTAACATTTTCAAAAACTGTAACTACTTGCACACGACTAAATCAAAGAGTGCATTAGTTCAATAGCTTGGCGTCGATAAAACTGTTTACTATATATCACTCAAAAGAACTTAATTTTAACAATTTCCCTCTACATAACAAACAAAATTTTAATATTATTGTATGTATATAGTACATATTTACATTCTTATTTACTTTGTTTAATTTTTCCGATTTTCTTATCAATTTATTTTTGTAATTATTGTACTTTTGATTTTTTTAATATTGAATTTTTGACCTCTAATATTTGCACATTTTAAAAATTTTTAGTTTTAAGTATAACTAACTAACTAAACGTTTGTTATTTTTATTTTAATATTGTTGTGTTATAAGACTTAATGACCTGAATCTTTAATTAAATACAATCTCATAACTCGCCCTTTTGATAACTAACTTTTTTTACAATAATAATTCTAAAAATTTCTCAGAAAGGTCTTACAATAAAGCAACATTATATTTCCATTTAAATCTATAATCTTCTGTCGTTCAAATTGGAAATAATATTCGAAAATCAGCACAGAAGTAAATAACTATTTTTATAACAAAAAGTTATGTGTAAGAAATCAAATTTAAATATATAAGTTTTAATAAAATTCGTTGTCTTCACTTAATATAAAAAAAAACTTTTAAAAGCCAAACTTACCAGATTCTTGGAAGATTTCGTAAAATCTGATATCCAAAACTAATTATTTTCACAACCCGAAACAAAATTAAAAAAATTAAACTGACTGAAAGAAAAAACTTTTTTTATTTAAAATTTGAAAACAGTCAACAAAATTTTAAGTCATGTGATCCCAAAGATGGACCAATGCCGACTAATACTTTTCGATCCTGAATCTCAGTAATTTAAAAAAAAAAACAAACATGTAACAAAGATTTTATTATTTATATATGTTTGAAAATGTGTGAGAAACGACGAATAGAGAAAAGAAAAGCGAAATTAATACAAAAACTTAAATTATTTTCTTAATAAAAATCTTCGACTTGAATTAATTACGATTTGACTTATATTTTTTGATTTCGTTTGGAAGAAAATGAAAGATATATTATAGAAAATTTATAAATGATGTTCTTTTGATGTTTTTGTATATTGTTGTGTTTTAAATTCTTTCCTCCAAGCTTGATGAAATCAGATTTCTTCTCAAAAGCAACTATGTATCTCGATCTGGGTGTCTCGGAAACTTGGTTTAAGCAGTACACCACCAACACTGCTCTTGCTATTGATGGTTTTCGAGTGCATGGATTGGACAGGCCTAGAAGGAGGGGAAGAGGTGTTGCCCTTTATGGTAGTCGCAAGCTCAAATCAAAAGTTATACATATATTATCTGAGTCCTATGCAGAATTGTTATTTATTCAAGTGACAGTTAGAGCATTGTCTGCGCTTGCCATTGTAGCCTACCTGCCCTCTGGTGGTATTGAGGCAGTGGAAGAAGTTATGGCCGAGATTGCTATCAGATACCCGTTTGTTGTGGTGGTGGGTGATTTCAATATAAATCTCCTGTCGTCCTGTCGTTCTTGGTCACGTCAAAATTCGTCTTCTTTATCAACTTTACAGAGTCGTCAAGTTTCAGTCTTCTTTTCTTCTTAGATGATTCTCGGCTGGTCATTCCAGAAGGCAGTTAAATCTTGTTCTACCCCGGGTAAACTGTGTTTCTTTGGAGAAATCGTTTGTGGTGAGAGTGGTCAAGCTTTTCAATGATTTGGCTATGTTTTTGAAAAGATTCAATTTTTCTGAAGCTGTTTTTAGAAGGGAACTGATGTCATTTTGGCTCTGTAGGAGCTTGATCAATTGGTTTTCTGCTTCTGATGCCCTTGTACTGGTTGATTACTGTTCCTATCTTTTATCGTTATATTGAAAGGAACCACTAAAGCCTCCTTCCTTTTCCTTTTTTCTTTACATTTTCCTTTCTTTTCTTCTTTTTTCCTTTCCTTTTTCCATTCCCCTTACTCTCTTCCTTTTCTCCCCTTCCTTATCTGTTTTATTTAGAACTGTTTATTCTTGCCTTTTCTGGTTTTTTTTCTATATTTTCAGGTCATCTCTTGTTTGGGAACAGGTGTGCTTTGTTGTCTGTTGGCTTGTAAGTGTAGCTTACTGCAGCTCTCTGTTTTGCTAGTAGCCAGTATCATAGCGCCAAATACTTTGCTGCTGTGTAATAATTATGTGCCAATGGCCCCTTGTAATCTAACCTATTCTTAAGCTCGTTCTTTGGTGCTCTGATGGTGGCTATTTTTCTTTTTTTCCTTCTATATTCGTTGTTGCCTTGATGTAGACAGTTAACTATAAGTGAGACTTACATTTTTACATTACAAGTCTTTAAGTAATTGGCAATGTTTTTCTATACTTTTCTAATTATTTATAAAATTAGTTTGAAGTATAATTTGTGTAAATATTTTTCTTTAGTTATTTTGACAGTTCTTCTGTACAATAATATGGGCCTATGGCCTTTTTTTTAATCTTTATATGAATGAAATTGAATATGTAAATAAATTCTACGTATATTGTATGCAGATTTAAAATTAGGATCATACTGAACATGTTCAAAATTAAAATTCTTCAAAAATGCCAAAGTTTAAATTTTCGTTTGTTATAATAAATTGGTCAACACAATAATATTAAATCTTGTTTAGTCATATTTATAAAATATTTAAAATATAATTAATCATACATCATTTTAAATATTATCAAAATAAAATTTCTCCTGTGTTGAAAATTGAAATATGCAATTTAACGAACATTTTAAATTATCTCCACACGTTTTTTATTTCCTCTATATGTGACACCAGCAACTATTACGCATATGTCAATTTTAAACCAAAACAAATATGGCGTTCTTTTATTTTGATTTTAATAAAAAATGCAGTGTGCTTTTATGTTATGCAAGATTATATTTTCGTGAAATTAAATTCATAAAAAATAAATGTAGTTATAGTAAGTGAAATGATAACAACATATTAAAATGTATCGATTATTGTGTATACAAAATATATCACAAAATAATTTTAAAGTGATACTGAAAAATTATGTAAATCTTTCGAATGAATTAAAAAATTATCGTAATTCATTTACATTAGTGTCACATGCGAAATATGAACTTAATTCTTTAAACAACTTTAATAAAAATGGTAAGAATAAATGTTCAATTAATAATTCTTTAAAAACAAGACGCAACAAAATTTTTTTAAAATAATTTTAGAGGTTATGTTTAATTTGATGGAGTTATATTTAGAATATACTTTTAATGAATGTTACTCACATTTATCGCAATCGTTTGTTTTGTTATGAAACTGTCGTATGGTGAATACTTTTCGACCTATTCGGTACAAGTTCCAACACCGAATTATCGAAAATTTGTATGCTTTTGTAAAAAGTGCAATACCAATTAGCTTGATGAAGCAAGAAAGTATTTCTTTACCAAAAGTTTGATTTTGGTAATTGATATATATATTATGTTAATACATTATTCACAACAAACATAATTAAAAATTCAATTCTGTAAAAGGATCCAATTTAATAGCTTAGCATTTAGGGTTGCAGATAATCTAGCATTTTCTAGCTTTAAGAACAATAGTTTCTTGTTTTATCGATTTGAATAGTAAAAAATAAAACTGGCTATATATAATAGTCCTTCCTAAAATTAGCTTGCTGTTGTTGTAAGCTTATGAAAGCACCCGCATCTTTGAAGCGTGTCCCTAAAAATCTTGCGGTGTTTTTTGGCCATTTAAAAAGATACGGTGTTATGTGGTCCAGTAGGTTAAAAAGAGCAGACATGAATGATGATGTTGTCAATTTTGTTCATATAATTACTAAGTAGATGACACCTTCTCGGCCTACGTTGGAATACTGTCGATCTTGCTGATCTAGGTAAACATTTTTCTGACATCTACCGGTGGGGTCGTCAAGGCATACGTTTTTTCCATAGCGATTTATTGTATTTGATATAACTTTCCCAGTGGTGTTCTTGATGTATTCCAGTAACTTTGTCGCCTGATAGTATGGGATAGTATGCGTCAAATCCGGTAGTTCTGATTTTTTGCAGACTTGTTTATGATGTTGACCTAATGAATAATCCAAGTTTGTGACCTCGAGCCCCGAACGCAACTTTGTCAAAAATCGAAAAAACCGCGAAAAAATCGTTATTTTTCAAATTTTGGCGATTATAACCCTAAAGGACTAGTTTTTTCTTTATACTTTCCTACGACGTTTTTAAAGGAGACTTAATTTGCTACAATATGATACTAGAATTGTATCTGTAAACCCAATAGTTTCCGAGATTATTGAGCCTTTCAAAGTTTATCATTTTTTTAACTTCGCAATATTTTGCAATATTTTAGACGTCACTCAAAAATTCACAACTCAGAACTACCGGTTTTGACGCATACTTTGATGTATAAAGTTACTGGACTAATGGGTTTCATAATTTAGTTCCTCAGTTTGTATCAGGGTTTTTATACTATGTTGTTCCAATGTATCGTATTGTTCTTTAATAATATTTGATAGGTTTGTAGTAGCGACAGGTAGGGTGCAACGTGTTTAACTCCATATCTATATTAAGGAACTCTGTACCTGCGTTTGGGTGGTACCATAAGTCGCTCTTCGACGTTCTCTGGAGTCTGGACAAGTACATAAGTGGCTTATATCATGTAGCATGCCGTTACATACTGGCCACTTGCTAATAATTTCGTTGTTAATTCAACTCATGTAATTGTTTAAGATTGACGGCAATTAGTTGTGCTAGAATGTATTTGCTGGTGCGAGGTAATCAGCAACGATTTGTGATGGCTTTTCATTCAGGATTTGATTCGTGACGTAGTTCAATATTGTCGGAATAGAATAGAGGAGTGTTTGGTTCGGAGCCCCATATTGATTATTTAAGAGTCGCCCTGATAGCGAATGTATTGTAACACTTAAAGCCCAGGTTTATTTGTACTAAACAGAATTAATATAACACAATTCAACTCGCGATCTTCAACGAAATTAATAGGATTGAAGCTCATAATCTTTAGCATATAACCTATTTTTTCACAATTAAATAACTTTCTTTGTGACTTTGATTTACACTAAACAGCTGTTATATTGGTTATTCTTTCTATCTTTAATAATTTTTTTTTCTTAGAATCCCAATTTTTACCATTAAAATTGCAAATACGGGATCAATCAACTCATCCTGATATTCTCCGTTTGACAAAAAAAAAGAAAAAAAGGAAAATTAAAAAATTCACCGAACTATTACAAGTTACAGACAAATCGACAAAAGAAACTAAAGCTTCTATTCAAAATTTAAAAGCAAGTCAACTTACAAACTTTATCAACAAATCAAAGATATCTTCAAGAACAACCACTCACCCACCTGCCTCAAACTTAGAATACAATAAATATAATTTCGATCAATTCCATAATATTGAATTAGGGGATAAAATTTATGATGAAATACCAGTTTTAGTTATTCATAAAAATGCAGATATTTCGAAATATAGGTCTAGTACAGATGTAATAAAAGAAATTGTTGAAAGTTGTCAAACTTTTAAAGAAATGACATTATCAGAATCAGAAATCGATATTCCATTACCCAGAGCTGGCATTTCATCATCGATTATGGAGGATGAATCACTATATTTGGAAGAAGAAGTTGATCCATTGATTGATGAGATTATTGAAACAGGACATAGTACAAAAGAAACATCAAAATCAATAGTTAATGCAACAAAAATTAGCAAGCAATCTTGCTACAAATCAAAATATCATATATCACCGGAGCTTGAGAAACAATCGAAACAGCATAGTTTTAGTGCAAATTTAGAAGCGTATTTAGAATTATGTGTGAATGTTGGAATGATTTCTCGTGGATTTTCGGTTTTATTAAATTATCGTTTGAAAGCGAACAAGACACCTTATAATAAAGTTCGAGATATAAAATTATACAATATTTTATTACATGGATACGCGGGAAACGGAAACATTACAAAAGTACGTGAAATTTTAAGTATTTTAAAGGAAGATGGTATAGTTTTGATTCCACAAACCTATGCTGCTATATTCGAATGTATTGGACGGTTACCGGATAATCTTGAAAATAATAAATTATTACATAAAACTTATTCGGAAATGAAAGAAAAAGTTAGTTTAACAATAATACAATTTTATTGGGTTGTACTTACTTTTTTTTTATTTTCAGGGAATAACATTAAACGATGTTATTGATAAATCAAAATTTATTGCAGATCAAAGAGAAATTATACTAGAGGCTATTGAAAAGATTGATCCCAGTTTTAAACCAAATTACACCATCCCTATTTTGACTTATAACAACACATTATTGAATAATCTAAATAAAAACGTATTGACACTGGAAGATAGTCAGAATGAAAATGCAGTAAAATCTCCTTCGGTAATGAACGCGAAACATGGTTTTACGGTCGATCAGTTAAATGAAATGTGTCAGGAACAATTAAAAATCGAACTCGATGGCTATGTAACAGTGAATAGTATAGAAAAGTTTCCAGAACCAACTGAACATGTTTCAAATTATGTAATTATGTAGTGTTTTAATTTAAACTGAAATTTAATTTTTGCATATTATTTCAGCGTAAGAAATTGGCTGAAAGTCAAGAATTATGGCGTTCACAAATTCGTACAGCATTTCAACGTGATTTAAACACACTAAGACATCAAACAAACTCAAAATGTAACCGCACTATTAACATTTATCCTTACCTAAAATCTCTGGATATTCAACAGTTTACCGATATTCTTTTACGAGAAATTCGCACTTTGGCTGAAGGTTCAGAAACGTTTAGTCCCACAATTGGATTTTTATATAGAGAACTCGGCAATAAAGCCCAAATGAAATATCAAATGGAATTGAAGAAACGAAATGGAATATTAGAAAAAACAGATGAAATATATAATTTATACTGTCAAACGTTGGCAAAATGTAACGAAAATGATAATCCACGACAAGCTTGGCAGAGAACATTACATAATAACCGAAATGCTGGTCCGTGTTTGAATAACTATGATAAACCTTGGCCAATGCCGGTTATGGCTGGTGTTGGTAGATTTTTATATAATATATTGATGCGTGATGTAAAAATTGATACAAATATTATGCGCACCAATGCTAAAATACAAAATCACATGTCCGCGTTTTATACATTATTTCGAAATCAAGGAAAGTGGGTAAAAGAAGAAGTGAAACCACATCCGATTCTATCACGACTGTTTCGTGGAGCCCAACAACAAACATTGTTGTTTGACGCGAACATGGTACCAATGTTATGTCCTCCTCAACCATGGACTACCCCGGTAAATGGAGGTTATATCGCAACAAATTCTGATTTAATTCGATTACCACATCAAGCGATTCAACAAACTATGAGAATTAATGAAGCCTCCGTTCAGGATTTATATCCATCTTTAGATTCACTAAATCAGTTATCTAGTATTCCTTGGAAAGTTCATCACGAGTTATTAGATGTTATATTAACAGTTTTTAAAAATGGTGGTGATTCTAAATTAGATATACCACAACCTCCTAGTTCATTAAACCCCCCACAAACTACACTTAATAGTTCTCTTACAAAACAAGAAAAATATCAAATATATAGAGATAAATTATTACATAAACGAAAGCAATCGGAAATGTATAGTTTATGGTGTGATTGTCTTTATCGATTATCTTTAGCAAACCATGTAAGAAAGTTCAATTTACAAAGTTATGTTCAATTTATTAATTAAACATCTATCTATTTTAGTTTCGAGATAGAGTATTTTGGTTACCCCATAATATGGATTTTCGTGGTCGTGTTTACCCAATTCCTCCACATTTAAATCATTTAGGATCTGATTTAGCTAGATCTTTATTAATTTTCCAACAACCACAGAAGTTGGGACCAGATGGATTCAATTGGCTTAAATTGCATTGTGTTAATTTAACTGGATTAAAAAAACGTGATTCGATTGTGGAGAGGTTATTGTACGCTGAAGAAGTTATGGATGATATACTAGATTCTGCTGATAAACCATTAACAGGACGAAAATGGTGGACAAAATCGGATGAACCATGGCAAACACTGGGATGCTGTATGGAAATTGCTAAAGTCTTACGTTCAGGGGATCCAGAAAGTAAGTTTATTTTTATTTTAATGATTTGAAATGTTATTTTATAGTGGTTAGAATTAGAGTGGTTGGAAACAAAAGGTTTATGTAAAAAGTTTCAATTTTTAATATTTCGTTTTAGCCAGAAGCGATTTGTTATTAAAATCTTGTACGCAATGGCAAAAAAATGAAAAATATTGACGACTGCCCAAAGAAACAAACTCGAACTTTTCACTAAAAGATCAATATCAACCTTTTATAACATGTAATCAGAAATACTATAACTCACTGTCATTGCCAAGACACACGATACCTAGAGTTAAAACACCACCATTTTGCGTGTGATTGTTCACAATATGTTGACGTTTTAAGCTCAAAACAAATATGCAGTAAAGAGACCATTACCACTTCATATAAACCCATTCCCGTCTCATGATGCGGCACCTAGTTGGTCTCTTTAGCTTAGCCAAACTTAATGGAAGAAGTTATATATATATAACCTCGGTATATTGTTATACATAACAAACAAACCGCATGGAGGGATCAGTTTTTGTTTTGTAAATGTTTTTTATTTTGATCGATCTACGGGCGTGACAACCCCGCGTATTCCAGTCCCTGCTATTGACAAAAGAGTTAACGTGAGATATCACATACCACTGGCAATAGCAGTGAGATATTACTAGCCAAGGTGATATCTTAAGCGTGCTGGCGGATGAACTGTATGCAGTCAACGGTAGCACCCCCAATCTTAGGTGTGGCATATTCCTTGATGGTGACACGCTGTTGTTTGCTCGAAGAAACGAGCCTTTATGTAACTCTTATGTGTGGGTTTTAATCATTGAGCAAAACAGTGCGTCAAAAGATCAACGAATATGCCAGCCATTATAGCTGGATTATTGGCAACACCTTTTTGTTTTATTTCAGCAAATTTTATTAAAAAATTTGCTATTTAATTTCACTTTTATTTTCTTTATCCTAATTCCTATCATAAAATATTGGCCTATGTCATATTTTATATGTGATGGAATTTGTTGTTTGGTTGTCCATTCTTTGACAAAAAATATTAAAAAAACACAAAAAAGAAAGATTTACGTCGAAACATCTTTGAACGTAAGTTGTTTGTAAAATTGTAATTCCTACTACACAACACATTTTATAAGAAAAAACATATTTTTCATTTCTATTTTACTTTACAGATTTTATGAGCTGTTTACCTATTCATCAAGATGGATCGTGCAACGGACTACAGCATTATGCCGCTCTTGGTCGAGATGCTGTTGGTGCTGCTAGTGTTAATTTAGCGCCAGCTAATGTTCCTCAAGATGTATACAGCGCTGTCGCAAATCTTGTAGAAGAAGCACGTTTAAGAGATGTTGCCTCTGGCATTCAAGTTGCAAAAATGTTAGATGGTTTTATAAAAAGAAAAGTAATAAAGCAAACTGTGATGACAACTGTTTATGGTGTTACTCGTTACGGTGCCCGTTTACAAATAGCCAGACAATTAAAAGATATTGATGAATTTCCTAAAGATTGGGTATGGCCATCATCAAGATATCTTACATCAAAAACTTTTGAAAGTTTACGTGAAATGTTTACATCAACTAAAGAAATTCAAGATTGGTTTACAGATTGTGCTCGATTAATTTCAGCGGTATGTGGACAAAACGTTGAATGGGTGACACCATTAGGACTGCCCGTTGTTCAACCTTACAATAGACAAGAACATAAAACATTAAAAAAATCGAATAACTGTAATGAACATGTAACAACAGATCTTTACGAAAAACCAAATGTCATGAAACAAAAAAATGCTTTTCCTCCAAATTTTATTCATTCACTCGATTCAAGTCATATGATGTTAACGGCTTTACATTGTGAACGAGCCGGTCTGACTTTTATATCGGTACATGATTGTTTTTGGACGCATGCATGTACAGTCGGTCAAATGAATAAGGTAAATTGATAAATATACAATGTTGAATTAATTTTGATCTCGTTTTTTTTTATTCATAGATTTGCCGAGAACAATTTGTTGCCTTACATTCACAACCAATACTAGAAAATTTATCAAACTTTTTAATTAAAAAATACAGTTACAGTGATAGGTATAACAAATTAATTGTATTTAATAACGCAAAGCTTATTGTATTTAAAATTTGTATGATTTCAGGGATTTTGATGACGATGGATCCGTGTCGGAGTTATCCAAGCGAAAATTAAACAAAACTATTACAAAACTACCACCAAGAGGTGATTTTGATTTAAAACATGTTTTAAAATCCATATATTTTTTTAGTTGAACAAGAAAATTGTTTAAAAGTGCGATGTGGATCATCTAGTCAACATATTAAGGATGGATAATAGAAATATCAAAAGAAATTTAGTTTGCGACACGAAAAAATGAAATGTAATATAAACAACAAAATGAATTTATAAAAACAAACCAAATTTGTTGACTTTGCTTTGATAAATGTAAACTATATAGATTGTTAGGCGTTTTCGAACCAATGAAACCAAGCTCCGAACAATTTTCTATTGTAGGACGAAAGGATATTTATTTTTATAACCGTAAGTTTAATTTATAATTTTAAACAACAATCTTCCTTACCAACATTACAACATGATACCAACCTAAATAAAATATTATTTTTGACATTTTATATTGAATTAGAAATGTGTTTATTCAACTCGTGGTTAAGTTTTTCTGTTAATTTGTTTGATTATTCATTTTAAAAATGAAGCGATTTAAGCGAAATACTGTAGAAACATATCAAGAACCAGAAGAAGGTACTCCTTGGCATTTAATGGTACAAAATCTCAAGCCAAATTTAAAAAATCCTGAAGATGATGATTGGTATGAGGATCCTATGATTGAAGCGAAAACCGGTGATGGACGTGATCAATTTATGAAAACAAAAGTAGAGAATTATAGAAAGTTTTTAGTGAACTCTGAAAGAAAAACTCTTACAAAATGGGAAGTGTTTAGTGATGATGAAAATAAAAGTGAATCGGAAAATGATAGTTCAGGTGAGAGTGAAAATAAATCGGATGATAAAGAATCTGAAGATAGTGAGGCAGAATCAGATAGCGAAAAAGATGGAATAGATAACGAAAAACAACAGGAGGAAAGATTTGATTCTGAAGAGACATCTGAAGATAGTTCAAATGGTGAAGAAGAAGAAGGTAGTATAGTAGAAGAAGAACCACAAATTAAAGGAATTCAAATTGTGAAAGAAAGAAAACCGAAGAGTACAAAAACTAACTCAGAAAATAAAATAAATTTTTCAAACAATCTAGCACCTGATAGTAATATGGATTCTTCCAATCTTATTGAATCTGGTACAAATGAGTTAAATGAAGGAGCTGGTGGAACTCGTTGTTTTGCATGTCGAGGTTTTGGACATTCGTTAAAACAATGCAAAGTTACAAAAAGTCAAACAAGTAATATATGTATAAAGTGCGGCAGCAAAGAGCATACATACAAAAACTGTAAAGTTCACAAAGGTAATGTGTTTAATTTCGCTCTTTGTTTTATTTGTAAAAATACGGTAAGATATATCATTTATTTTAAATTTTGTTTTATTTATAACTTTATTTTCTAACTTAGGGTCATATTTCTAGTCAGTGTCCTGAAAAGCAAAATGGCATCTATCCCGATGGAGGTGGATGTCGTCATTGTAGTTCAAAAGAACATCTTGGGTTCAACTGTCCCAAAAATCCTGCAAGAAAAAATAAATTTCGAGGTAGAGGAAGAGGAGGATTTCGTGGTGGCAGCTCACGTGGAAATTTTAATTCTTCCCAGAATAATAGAGGCGATAAAAAAGTATTCGGTGGTGGTCGTGGAAGGGATAATGGAGAGAGAAACGGAAGAGTAAATGTTTTTCGAGGAAAGGGTGATGGAGATAGAGGAGGAGGTCGTGGACGTGGTAATGGAAAGAGAGGTAATACAAATGGATTTGGTGCTGGGCGTGGTAGAGGTCATGCGGAAAGAGGTGGTGGAAGGAGTGATAGACACGGATTGGGTGGTGGTGGAAGAGATCATCGAGGCAGAGGTTATGGAAATAGAGGCGGGAGAGGTGGAAGTCGGGGACGAGGTAGTGGAAATAGAGATAGTGGCAATGATAAAAGATGGAATAAAACTCGTGGAGGTGGAGTAAATAAAAGACGTCCTTAATCTATGACTAGTTTTATGCAGATAAATAAATCAATTATTTTTGGATCGTTAAAAATATTTTTCTAAATTGTTGGTAAGCTCATTTGCAACTGTTGCAATGCAGTTTTGCTTAAATTCGCTAAATTTCCTTCCTGAGTTTTTTTATCTGCCCATTCCATAATTTCATTACATTCCTTTAATATCTGTATAATTTCTTTTAAACGAGTCTCAAGATCTTGTCCTGTTAGTAAACCACTAGCGAATAATGATTTCACTATCATTATTAATGGGACATGTAGTTCGTATAATATCATAGCACGGGATCTTGTTTTTCCAGGTTCTAAAATTGCTAATATCTGCAACAAAATAAACTATGGATTTTTAAGGAAGGAAGTTGTTGATATTAAAAACTAATTCTTCCATGAGTACTAAGTGCACCGAGTCATTATTAAAATCATTTACACAAATTACCTTTAAAATCTCTCGACACATTTCAACTTTATGATCTAACATAAAATTCGGCAATTCCTCATATTGATATCCTGGTGCTCTACCGTACAATTCTATCATAATTTGTCGTAATCCAGTTTGTACGAAATGTCTTGGATGCAACAAATTTTTATACTTATTAAATAATGTTCCACACTTTTGAATGCGCTCTGCTCCATTTTCTATTTCATTTAACCGATTTACTTCGGATTGAATTACTCGTATTGCTGCGTATATCGATTGTCCAGATGTTGTAAATGAACAATCAGTACATTTCCATTCAATGTCATCCTTCAACGGATCAGATGAAATAATCCAACCGGGACCACATTTAGAACATTTCCATGAACTAAAATGTGTTCCAAGCTCAGTCGGATCTAGACAACGTTTACAACGGCATTTAAAATATTTGCCGTCTTTTAAGTGATATTGACGTGCACTTGTTCCTTCAAGTGTATATGTGTAGCATGAATTCAATTGCTCATCTTTTTGTACATCGATAGTGGCACGAACATAAACTTTAAAACCATCACTCGGAAATGTATTATGCGATGTATTTGGAACACAGGAATGCGCTAATATAGCTAATTTTGGATACAAACATCTAATGCTGTAACCTTCGAATGTTTTAGCTTCAAACGCATTTACTTCTAATATCCCAATTACTTTTTGAATTAAATCTTCAGAAAACTTTGATTTCAATTTCATAGGTCCTCGTAGATATTTAACAATATTATTGTCATCGTTGAGCCATGTTTCTGTGTTTCGGCGAGCTTGTTCATGGTCTTCCATTTTGGAAATTTCTTTATGCCATCTTTCGGGATTATTTTCTTTTGCAATCAAGACTCTGAAAATAAACAAAAAATATGACTTAGTCTCTTGAAGGACAAAATCAATTGTTTTCAAAACTCAAAAAATCCTTAGTTTATCCATGTAATCTGTATAGACTCAATCTACTTCCACATACCTTTTAACCGTGCAAATCGGGTAAAAAAATCTATTTTGTTTTAATTTTACAACCAAAAATTTTATTGAAAATTAAATTGTCTGATTTGTGACAAAATATCTTTGGTACTCATTTTTGCATATTTAAAAAATACTTTTCGAAAAAATTGCCATGGTTTCAAATCTTACCTTAGTGGCGTTATGCAATCCAATTGAGTACAACGTTCTGTTACATTTGAAGAATTTTGAAATTTTACTTTCGTTTTATTGAAAATTTCACACTCATTTGTATAATGTGTATTATTTGTAATATGCAAACAATTATCACATAAAGGCCAAGTACATATTTTACATCTTTGATTATTTTCATCACTTCCGTTTAACATACAGTAACAATTTAAACAAACAACTGGACTATCTTTTTTAGGACCGTAAGCAAATGGTTTTTCCTCAAACAATACTTCGCCTGCTTTTATTGATTTTGCCGCAACAATGTAACGGCCGTATTCTGAATTTCGTTTGATTAAACACGTTTTATCCATTATATTATTATTTATTTAGTCAAAAATTCAAATAACTAATGATTTTTTTTTCAAAAATTCAACATAAATCAAAGAACGAAAACTTATATGTAATTATTTTCTTAATTTTATTTTTAGTATCTTTATTAAACATTTACTTCTTCTTTGAATACGTAAACACACACATACAAATTTAAAGAAATTTTAATGAGTAAATTTATGGACTGGGTTTAATTTAGTGGTCATTTTAATTTGTATTTGTAAAATAAAGTTGGATCTTTTCCCAAAAACTGTAAGTGTGCCGATTCGGACGATAAGCTCAAAGAGGAAAATTAATTGATTTAAAGAAATTTAACTACTATATACTATAAGAGTATAAGCCTTCGTAGTAAAGATTTAGGCATAGGATCGTGGAACGTCTAATTTCCATCCCTAACCGTATAAAGACGAAAATGTCTTCCAGTTCCTTAAAACTAAATTATAGGTTGTCTGCATTCTTTCAGATTCAACATTTCTATTTTTATATCATTACATACTAATATGAACTTATAAGAAATATGTAATTTTGTTTGATTTGAAAAAACATCGAAATATTTAGTACACAATTCAGTACTAATCTATCTTACCGATATCTATATTCGTAGTCAAACTTCGTTCAAAATCGGTTTTGCATCATCGACATTTGAAAAAAAATATACATCATCATTCGTCAGTGTAAAATTGATGTTTGGTTGAAGTTCCGTATTCTTTGTATTTAGTGTTAAACTGTGTTCCGCTGTTCTATTTTTTATTAAATTAATCAAAAAGTTTCATTAATCTTAATAGTAAAAGTAAGTAAATTTTGGTTTTATTGATTTAAATTCATAAATTTTGCAAATAATATCCGGTAAAATAACGAATGGGACGATTATGTGCTAGAAACTAAATATGATAATGGTGTGGTATCGTGATTTTTTTTTATTTAACAATGTTACATCACATTCAATAGTTTATTAACCGGCAAATAAAAAATTGTTTATTATGTTTTTTTTTATCTCGTTTTGTTTGAGTTATTTATTAAGAATAATATCTTTTTATCAAATTTTCTTAAAGAAATGTATCATGCTTGAAATGTGTTACGTAACAATGTTGCAGTTATTTTGCTACGATTTAAAAGAAATGTATCGATTATAATTCAGTTTATTAATTACTGAATATACTGACGAGTATTATATTATTAGTAATTAAATAGTTTCATTTTATTGAATTTTCAGGAAGTTTTATTTAAAACGCTGTTGCCAATTTTCTATGGTTGCGCCGTTCTTCCCCAAAAATTACGTCTTTATTCTTAATATTAATTACTCTAAAAATCTAGATCATTTTCAATAAACGAGCTTAATAAAATAATACATATTGATATATGTATTGTAAAATAAAATAGGTTCATGTTATAATACCGGCCCTCTGCTGAGTCTGTATTAACAATGACGTCAAACTACGTCGAATGAAAAATTGGTCGATTTTTATTTTTAATTGATATTATTGGCCTCCAACCTTGATCAATGAAATTATATTTGTTTCAATATCTATAAAATTAAAATAGTGATGTGTTTGTAAATTAATTAAAGAAAATATAAATATGTTATATAATAATTTGTTATTTGTTCAAGATGTCACCACCATCATATGCAGATCTTGGTAAACAAGCTCGTGATGTTTTCGGAAAAGGATATCATTTTGGTTTATGGAAATTAGATGTTAAGACAAAAACAAATTCAGGGGTGGAATTTGCCACAAGCGGTCATTCAAATCAAGAAAGTGGAAAAGTATTTGGATCATTAGAAACCAAATATAACGTAAAAGATTATGGTCTGACATTCTCTGAAAAGTGGAACACAGACAACACATTGGTCTCAGAGGTTTCGATTCAAGATCAATTAATTGAAGGATTAAAATTATCATTTGATGCTTCATTTGCCCCACAAACCGGTAACAAAACTGGACGTATTAAGACTGCTTACACACATGAAAAAGTGAAGTTTGATGCAGACTCAACTGTCGATTTGGCTGGCCCGTTGGTTAATGCTTCAGCTGTTGTTGGATACCAAGGATGGTTGGCTGGTTATCAAGTTGCTTTTGATTCACAAAAATCAAAGGTTACTGCTAACAACTTTGCTTTGGGTTATTCCGCAGGTGACTTCGTTCTTCACACCAGTGTGTAAGTATAGCTGATCGTTTTAAAAAATATCGTCATACGCTAAATTCTTTTGTTTTGGTATTTCAGAAATGACGGTCAAGTTTTTGGTGGCTCAATTTATCAAAAAGTTAATTCCTCTCTTGACTCCAGTGTTGACCTTAAATGGACATCTGGTACAAACGCAACTCAATTTGGTATTGCATGCAAATACAATCTGGATGGAGATGCCAGCCTTCGTGCTAAGGTTAACAATTCCAGCCAAATAGGTTTAGGATATCAACAAAAATTACGTGATGGTATTATTTTAAGTCTATCAACAATGATCGATGGTAAAAATTTCAGCAATGGTGGACATAAAATCGGCGTTGCACTTGAGCTTGAAGCTTAAATGAAAGCAACGGAAATACAAAAATAATAAATGTATTATTACTAATAAAAAGAAATCGTTTCACAATTAAAGACATATATTTATATATATATTTAATTTCTAAAATGCATTAGAAAATGTAATTATTTCTTTGCGAATATTTTTTCAGTCAAAATTTGAAATCACTTCTATTGAGTTTTTGTGACGGTTATTCTATTTATTTTGAAAATCTAAACGATAACAAAACAATCTTGTAGTAATAGAAAAGTATTTAAAAAAATATATAATGCGTAATAAATTAAATGAAAAAAGTAAATATTTTATCAATTATTTTGTTATCGCCAAAATGTTTTATTTTTGCGTTATCGTAACTCTTGTGGAATGTTTTACGATCTTTATAATACTTCATATGTTTGTTTTGCTAATTAATTATTAATAAATCATGAGAAAAAATTTGACTTTACGAGGAGTTCGCATAAAACAAGTGGTGGCGTAGTGGTTAAGTTACCGGCCATCGAACAATAGTTCACGGTTTCGAAACTGAAACAATGCTAAAAGTTTGTTTCATGCCATTTAAAAAAAAATTTCAACTGTCGTTAGCGCTTATGCGTTGAACATCTGAACAGTATATTTGAAGTTTTATATAAAAATTTCATCTAACTTCATTCGATAGATTTGTTGATTTTCTCTAATTTTTATTCAATTGTTTTCGTCAAGCTTATTGAAATACATTTCAAAAAATTATTCTAGTTTAGTATATATTTTAAACTAATAAACGAGTTAAAATGTCAATCACTACTGCATCATTAAAATCCCAATTGTTAGCGCTTACAAATTTCAATGGAACCCATAAAGAGCAAGCCGATAAGTAAGTTAGGTTATGTCTGAACTTCAAGAAAAATTGTAAAATAATCCTTTTTTTTAGATATCGTAGCTTATTAGAATTGATTTTACTTTCAAGTAATAATGAATTAATTGAAATGTTAAAATTATTCATTGAAGCAAGTAATAAATTATATAATTTATCCTTATCGAAAAATCAACTAAGCCTTTTCTTATTTCAGTTGTCAACGAACATGTAAGTTTGGTAATCTCAAGACAAATTTTAACCGAAGTTGGAAATCATTTAACCACCCTACCAGACGATATCTCTAAAACCGTATCACATTTTACTTTAGATAAAGTTCATCCAAGAGTTATTTCGTTTGAAGAACAAGTTGCATCGATACGACAACATTTAGCTCAGATTTATGAAAGAAATCAAGAATGGCGTGATGCTGCGTTAGTTTTGGTAGGTATTCCATTAGAAACTGGACAAAAACAATATACAGTTGATTATAAACTGGATACATACTTAAAAATTGCAAGACTATATTTGGAATATGATGATCCAGTTCAAGCTGAAGCTTATATTAACCGTGCGTCGTTGTTGCAAGCTGAAACTAAAAACGAAGAGTTGTTGGTTATGTATAAGGTTTGTTATGCAAGAGTTTTGGATTATAGGAGAAAATTTATTGAAGCTGCACAACGATACAATGAACTTTCTTATCGTACCATTGTCGATGAGTTTGAACGTCTAACCGCTCTGAAAAAGGCTTTAATTTGTACGGTTCTTGCATCTGCTGGTCAACAACGTTCCAGAATGCTAGCAACTCTATTCAAAGATGAAAGATGTCAACAGCTTCCTGCTTATTCAATTTTAGAAAAAATGTACTTAGATCGTATAATCCGACGATCTGAGTTACAAGAATTCGAAGCTCTTTTACAAGAACATCAAAAAGCAAGCACACTCGATGGTTCGACTATTCTCGATCGAGCTGTTTTTGAACATAACTTATTATCAGCAAGTAAATTATACAATAATATAACATTTGAGGAGTTGGGAGCTTTACTTGAAATTCCACCAACTAAAGCAGAACGGATTGCAAGTCAGATGATAAGCGAAGGCAGAATGAATGGATATATTGATCAAATTGATCATATCGTTCATTTTGAGACTAGAGAGATTTTACCACAATGGGATAAACAGATACAGTCGTTATGCTATCAAGTTAATGGAATAATTGAAAAAATTTCTGCGGCGGAACCAGACTGGATTACTAAAGCGATGGATGAACAGATGTGTCAATAAATTGAATATAAATAATTCCGAATTACATAAGTAAATGCTTTCATAGTATTAATTTATTAAAATTAAACAATCTTTAAACCGTTACATGCAAATATTCTAAAATAAAAACTCTAAAGATTTTCATTAAATTCTCAACCGTAACAACATCGATTGCTTCACGATCGTCTGTGATTTTATGCCAGATTTCAGGAAACGGTAATGGAATAATATGTAAAATAGGTACACCCCTTTCCAAAAACGGCATATGATCGTCTTCAACATATGAATTAGCGGAACGTGGTTGAAAATAACTATTCGTAAATGATTTTCTGGCAGACACTCCAGAATATTCATAATTTTCTAAATAACCAGAATTTGCTAATCGGTCCTGACACATTATCAACTCAGTATACAAATTTTCCGTTTCCTTAAAGAAACTATAAAATTGCGGGTCTGGTGCTCCTAGTAAATCTAATAAAACTAAAACATCGATTTTTGATAGAACGTTCTCTTTTTCCCATTTTGCTGCTAAATTTCTTGCGCCGTATATTGAATCGGTCGGACTCCAAGATTCAAAAGCCTCTTCGCCATCAAAAAATACAAATTTAAGACTTATTTCATTATTTCTACGGTTTTGATCGAGATAAAATTGTAAACCAAAAGCAAGATAGAGCATCATTGCACAAGGAACTGCTGAATCGGTTGCACCTTGAAAAGAAACAAACATTATACTTAAACAATAAACAATTTCAAACAAAAAACTTACCCAAGAAAACTTCATTTTTAAAATATTTACTATCGTAGTGACATGCTAAAACAACATATCTCTCCGCATTTGGATTAACAGTTCCAATTATATTTTCAAATTTTAATTCACCAAATATTGGTGTAGTTGCCTTAAACTCATCTATTTCAACAGTCCAATCGAGATCTCTTAAAAATCGCGTAATATAATCTCTTACATTATCATGTCCAATTGTACCCACAACTCTTGGTACTAATATATTATCAAGAATTTTATTAAAGTTTTTTAAATTTGTTAAGCCGGTAACGATAGATAGTCGGTGTTCATCGATTTTAAGCGGACGATGAGTTTCCTATAAATAAAATGATTTATTATATTCTGTAAACTTATTAAAATCTAAATTACTCTTTTTTTAATCAAATTATCCTGTTCCTCGAATGTTTTAGTAATTAAAATAAAGAATATTAAAATGTTGGAAAATAATTTAAAATTACGTGGCATCATTGTCACGTTTTAATCTTTACTATCTATGAATAGCTAACATTATAAAATTATTTCCTGTGTCATTTTTTGTGGGCTATGTAAATACTTTAAACGTTTAATTTTATTATGAAATTAATATTTTTCTAGTGAAATTTTTGCCTTATTTTTATTTACATAAAAAACGTCAAAAAATATTTGTTTTGCTAAACAAGAAATTTGTTTATGGTGCTGCCTAATGAGAAATTAAAATTCTAATTGGAACTATAATGAACAATTTTACACGATCAATTGTAAACCCTCTATAAAATAAAACTTCAATCAAAACAAATATGGCGATATAATAAACATGTGTAAATTCACTGTCTAAAATTATTAAATAGAATATTTATGTGGGTTATATAAAATATTATTATTATTGGTAAATAACATAAAAGTTAATGATTAACACTACAAGTTGAAAGTGAAATCGGTTATCATTTGGTTATTTTAAACCAAATCAAAATAACAATGGCGCCAAGAACGAAGGTAAAGAAAAAACACGCATTAATTAAAATTTTTATAGACGTAAGAAAATATCTATATATTACCCTTTTAATTCTGTTTATATCACACTTATATATGATTTCATTAGATTTAAATATAATTTTGTTATTAATTCGTATTTTGTTCAATGTTTTGAGTAGATAGTTTTTCATGTTTTGTTTTAATAAAAATGAATTTATGAAATGAAAGCGATTTCAAATGTTTAATTTTAAATTAAAAAAGATTATTACAATTATGTGGTTTGAGTGTTTGCTAATTAATTAACCTTTTTTTTGTTTGTTTGTTTTAGTCCACAAGTTCAACGGAATCTAGTTCTGGATCTACATCAGATTCCTCATCGAATTCAAGTACATCATCAAGTGGATCAGATTCTGGGTCATCAAGTTCAGATTCTGATTCATCAACATCACAAGAGGGTACGACAAAAACACCAACAACAGCAGCTATTCCAAGTGGGAATACATCTCACAATACAACAGGCACACGAAGTGGTCATGTTAATAGTAGTAACACAGTTAATGGAGTTACGAACAATAGTTCAACAGGCAGTAATGTAAAATCGAATGACAAAACAATTCGAAGAAAGAGTTCAGAAGTTTCGGGAGGAAGCAATAAGATACAACAAAATGTCGAAAACAAGGTACAATCAAAAGGTAGAGATACGCGAAAGGATTCTGCTAAAGCAAAAAAACCAGTTGTGTATTCAAGTGATGATGATGTTATGCCTTCGAAATTGTCCAGCAAACCCAGCACAGAAATTTCGAATAAAAAAAAATCTCAAACCGCTGCATTTAAACCAAAAACTAATTCAAATCCGAATACAAATAACACATTAGCTACTGCAAATCATATCGGAGGGGGGAAAGCGCCACCGGCTGTTGTAAAACAAGCAAAGCTATCTAATAATAAAATCCAATCCCAAAGTAATAACAGTACTTCAACAAACTCGAAAAAAACAGTTGAAAAGTCGTCAAGTAGTTCGTCTAACTCATCGAAAGCGAACAATATAAATAAAAAGAAAAGTATTTTCTCTCCTGAAAATTCTACTGATTCCGATGATGTGGATGATGATGACGATGATGAAGATGAGTCTGCGAAAATAGTTAAAACTAAAACGATAAGTGTAAGAAAGGCGATTAGTGATCAAAGTAAAAACTCAATACGTGGCAAAGGTAAAGATTCAAAACTATCCACCATTAACAATCCCGTATCCTCAAATATACAATCAACCGGATCTCGACAAAAAATTGCACAAAAACTTACCGATAAAGAAAAAATTGTTATAAAAAGTTCTGAATCGTCGGAATCATCATCGAGTTCTGGATCTTCATCATCTAGTGATTCTGAATCAGAAACATCAGTTGATTCATCATCCCCACCTCCTAAAAAATCCGTTAGTTCTAAAAAACAGTTACAAAAACCATCACATACCGCAAAAACAACTGACACATCTAAGAATAATTCTGATTCGGAAAATGAACTTTCAAAACCGTCGGTTGTACGAAAATTGACACGATCTGCAAGCACAAGAAAATCGCGACATTTAACAGGGAAAGCTGCATCGGAAACTGATTCCGATGCGGATAGTGTGAAACGTTCACTTTCCAAGAGTCCAGTGAAAAAAGCGCCGGTTGCGACAAAAGGAAAAACTAAAAATAAAAGAAGTGAAGTGAAAAGTGTTGAAAGTAATAGTGTAAAATCATCGCCGCCAGCACCTGAAGAACGAAAATGTCCGTTAGAAGGGTGTGAATCGTTGGGACATTTAAGCGGACATTTCGATAAACATTTCACCATCGAAGCTTGTCCAATGTTTCATAACCTCACCATAGCACAAACAAAAGAACAACTAATCGAACGTAAGAAACGAGAAGAAGAGAGAAAAAAAACTCTAACCGTTATTCCAGATCCGCAGAAGAAAGTTCTTCAAACTATGGATCAAAAAATGTATTTACAAAAAATCAAAGAGATGAGGATGAAATTTAAACCGAGTCCAACTCCTCATTTACTAATACAACCATCGGCAATAATTCCACCAACTATAACTCAAACATCAAACAATAACAATAATGCAAATAATAACAATAATAATAATAATAATAAAAACAACAACAATCGAAGTAGCAGTCCAATTAATCTTGGAATCGAAAAAGATAAAGAGCCAAATTTAGTCGGACACGTATGTGATTATGACTTACAATTATTCCGTGAAGCACAAGCAGTTGCCAGTGAAAATATTGAAAATGAATTAAAAGGTTTACCGCCGTCTAAAGGAACGAAGTATATTTCGATGGGAAAGTATTTAATGGAAGTTTGGTATCAATCACCATATCCGACAGATGCAGCAAGGCTTCCAAAATTGTATATATGTGAGTTTTGTTTGCGCTATCAAAAGTCTGAGGTTGGAATGAAACGACATTCAGCAAAATGTGTATGGAGACATCCTCCAGGGGATGAGATTTATCGTAAAGGAAAGTTAGGTGTCTGGCAGGTCGATGGTAAAAGACATAAACAATATTGTCAACATTTGTGTTTGTTAGCCAAATTCTTTTTGGATCATAAGACATTGTATTATGATGTTGAACCGTTTTTGTTTTATGTTATGACTTTGGCGGATTCAGAAGGCTGCCATACGGTCGGTTATTTTAGTAAGGTAAGTAAAAAAAATTTGCTTTATTTGCATTATTAAAATTGTTTAAAATAACGTTCTAACGTACTGATACGATCTGAATTCTCGGGCATAATTTCGATAATTTTTAATTATATTGTAACAACTTGGTATGTTATTTTAATTCGGGTTTGCATTTATTATTTTCTCTATTGTACCATTTATATCTTTTCGTCAGAAACAAAACATAAATCTCCTCCTTTGTAGAGTACTAATCTTGCTAGATGCACGACTCTTGGTTTTGCTCGTTAACCTATCTTTATCCCATGAACTACATGTTGTTGTAGCGACGTTGATAAAGTGCTAATCGTTCTTTTCCGTTTCTAAATTTAGAAGCTCTGCTACTGCTCTTCGGCGGTACCACAGATCCTTCTTCGTCAGTCTGTCGCATTCTCTGGACATGTAAATAAATGGTCAACGTCATGTGGAGTGCCTTCATATGCGGGACACTTGTCAATAATATGGGGGTCGATTCGGTTCATGTAGTGATTTAATAATCGTGATCAACCGGATCTTAGTTGAGTCAGAATACATCTAGTGCTGCGAGGCAATTGGTTTGCTTCTGCAGCGCCTTGTGGTGGTTTTTCATTTAGAACTCGATTATGAACATAGTTGATTACTGTTTTTAAACAAAAAAAAACCATACAATTGTCTTAACTGACGAATATAAAATATCTAAACAAATAGTTGTTTACTGGTTCTTCTACCGCCTTAGTGTGAAGCATTTTTAAACCACTTGTGTATGTAAGCTCATCGATGCTTCTGGTTTTTGGATCTTCTCTAACATCGGTTTGAAAGAACTTAGCAGTTTTCTTTATGGTTCTAGGTGGTGACACCATTAACAGGATGTCATTGCATGGATGTAGCTTTTTGTCATATGTATTGTTTAGATAGCATCTCATTGTGTTCACGAACCGGCAAAATATTACATTCTTCATGTAAGTGGTCTCCCATAAGGTGGCATCCAGAAGCGGTTCTCAAAGATGCGTTTTGTGAGGTTAGCATCTTCTTCCAGTGCGTATCAGAAACTTGAGGTGTCCATATTGGTGCCGCGTAGTTTAGAATGGATCTACCTATGGCTTTGTAAGTTGTAATAATTGTGTTCTTGTCTTTACCCCATGAACTTCCAGCTAGCGCTTTCAATGCATTGTTTCTGCTTTTCAGCCTCGTGTTTACCTGATGAGCGTAGACATTGACCTTAGCAGTGGGTCGAATGTCACTCCCAGCAATGTCGGATTTTTAACTATAGGAAGGAGCACGTTGTCAATGCGGATGTTTAGCTTTGTGTTCACTTCCTTCGTCCAAGTGGTGAAAAGTGTGATAGTGGATTTTTTTGACGATAGTATCAGCTTTCTGCTTCTAAACCATTCATTGAGAGAGTTAACATATTTGCTCAACATTTCGGTGAGTTGTTTCAGATTGCTTCCTGTTGCATTGACCGTACAGTCGTCAGCATACGATATGATGGTTTACCTTCTGGTGGAGTAGGTAAACGGCTTAGGTAGAGGTTGAAGAGTGATGGAGAGAGAACTCCACCTTGTGGTACCCCTTTTCTGAGTGTTCTCCTTTTTGATTTCGTATTTCTGAAATCCACATATGTTTGGGAACCTCTTAAGTAGTTACTTAACCAACGCTTTATTATGCCCATCAATTTGGTATTCAGGATGTCATTTAATAGTGCGGCGTGCGACACTGTCAAACGCTTTTGATAAATCTAATGCGACTAGGATTGTTCTTGCACATGGTTGTTTCTGGTACAGACCATCACTGATTTGGTTTTGAATTTTGTGAAGAGCGGTGGTTGTACAATGTGCTGTGTCCTTTCCGGAAGTCATGCTGGGGAGGAGCTAGGTAGCAAGTGCTCGTTATCATGGGTAGAAGAAATGTTTCAATTAGTTTTGCGATAGATGAGCGGATTGAGATTGGCCTGTATGATTTGCCTTCTTCTTCAATCTTCAGGTTTACCGTGTTTCAGAATAGGGCTTATTTTAGCCGTCTTCTAGACATTCGGTATCTGAAGCATATTTAATGATGTATTTAGTGTAGTAGTGGGGTAGCTCACTGCTTTGGGTCCAATGTGTTTAAGCATGATAGCTGATATGCCGTCGCGTCCAATTGCTTTTCATGGTTTGATTTTTCTACTTGCCAGCTTCAATATTTGTAAAATTGATATTCTCAGTGCTGTCATCTTTAAGTTTTCGGAAGTGTCTGAGGACTAATATAGACTCCTCAAATAAACGACATTGTTTATTTTTATAATGTTGGTATAAGGTCCTTTTCCCAGATGTTTGTAGTTTTCTAGATAACCCCTTTTTCCGTTGTGTATTGTTTAGCCACACAAGTTATCCTTCTGCTTGAATGTCATACCGGATAT
This sequence comes from Diogma glabrata, assembly GCA_963693315.1. Taxonomy (NCBI): domain Eukaryota; kingdom Metazoa; phylum Arthropoda; class Insecta; order Diptera; family Cylindrotomidae; genus Diogma; species Diogma glabrata. The sequence continues at coordinate 1,564,594 of OY856186.1, read as the reverse complement.
CACTGGATATCTTTCTGTCTGAACATGTGGACCTCCTCAAGTTCTTTTTGCAGTTTATTTGCATAATCTTAGACACATAATGTTAACGATGGAACAACCCCAAACTTCAGATCACAAAGTAGCTATAAATGATTTCCAAAAAAGTTGTAGCTGGTGTCGTTTTAGTTGTATCATGCACTGCTGATCTATAAACCATCAGGAATAACGGAGTATAACGATCCCACTCCCGTTGATTCTTGTTTACTCGTTTTGCTAGGTATTTCTCCAGAGTAGCATTAAATCTTTCCACCATGCCATCTGATTGGGGATCTGAAGCAATTGTTCTGGTTTTATTGATTCCAAGCATCTGACAAATTTCTTGATATATTGTAGATTCAAAACTGCTTCCTTGATTTGTATGAATCTCCATTAGTACTCCTTATCGACTTATCCAATTGCTTACTACTGCTTCAACGATGGTTGTTGCTTGTTTCCTTATTTGGTATTGAGCATATCTCTGGCCACTTGCTAAAACAATACATTATGACTACTACATACTTGTTGTTGCTATCGGTACTCGGAAATGGTCGACATAAATTGCAATTCTCTCAAATGGTGCTACCACATTATACTGTCTCATATTACCACGATTTGTTCGTGGAGGTGCCTTTGCAGCCGCACATTTTTCACATGTTTGACACCATCCCACTACCGAATATCGTGGTCCGGACCATGGGGTGTGTGCTCCTCGCGCTACACCCTGGATTACGCTAAAAGTCTATTCAAATTTGGTAGCCAAATATTTCATTTCGAACTCTTGGCTGTGATACAACCAAATAAACATGAACCAAGTTTTATTTTCATGTTTAATGTGTCACAAAAAAACCATACGCTAAATAAAACCACCATTAGTTTCTTAATGATATTCCTTTAATATTTGAGGTATTCTTATTTTTGGAACTACTATTATTGTTTCTGTAACTGTGTCATCGCGATCCATCTTCAATACAAAGACTATCCCATTGTGCCCAATATGCGTTCAATGTTTTTCTGCCTTTTCCTTGAACTTGATTATTGGTGCAAAGTTAGGATCTTCCAATTTCTCCTTTATACTTTAGCTGTACAGACTTCGTTAGGAAGCAACGAAGCCTGACGTCAATAATATTTCCCTTGCACTCCGCCCGGTTACAGTGCTTACATTTCACATGGTATGGCGTTCTGAACAATGCGTCAGTATTTCCATGTGCACTTCACCTCCGATGTCCAATCATGAGCGAGCGTCTAAGCGTTCAAGCCATCGTGCTCTTTGTCCCGCCGGCTTCTTAAATTGTATCCACTTCAATGCTCCTTGATCAGTTTCCAAATTGTATTTTCGAACGTACAAGCATTTGTGGAAATGTTTCACACATTCCAATATAACCAGCAATTCTTGCCGGGTTACACAATAATTCCTTTCTAGCTTGGACAGTACCTTCCAGTAATAAGTTATTACTTTCTGCTCATTAATTTCTTGATATAACACTCTTCCTATACCATCATTGTTGGCACCGGTGTCTAATATGAATTTAAAATTTAGTATAGTGTAAGCCAGAACTGGCGCAGTGCACAATCTTCTTTGAAGTTCCACAAACGCATTTTCTTGCTTTTCGGCCCATTCAAATGGTTAATCCTTCCTCGTAAGCCAATGCAGACTCTTAGCATCATTGTCAAATTCTGGTACCAAACTTCAGTAGTAAGTGCACAATCCCAGAAAACTGCGAAGTTCGTGTAAATTTTTGGGTCTTGGCCATTCTTTAACTGCTGTGATCTTTTCAGTATCTGTATACCATTTTTTGTCACTGCTCCAATTATTTTACTTCCTCCCTAAACAGTATACATTTCTTTGGACTTAATTTTAGTCCTGCCGCTCGAAGACTTTCACTAAATTGTTCAAATGGTATTCGAAGTCCTTACCCATTACAATTATACCGTCCAAATACACATAGCACGTTCTCCAATTTAATCCTTTCTGCACATGTTCTATTAGACGTGTTCTGATGGTGCTGGTGCATTACGACTAAAACCACAGGTGAACTCTATGAAATATCTGTTTGCTCGGTAACACCAGCCATTTTTAAATCCTTTACCATTCTATCAGCTTCTTCCCGTTTTGCTAATGGTAATCTTCTTGATGCTTGGGAAAACGATATCTCTGCTCCCGTATCGATTTTGTGTTTCACCATATTAGTTAGTGAGCTAAGTTGTCCACTTCTAAGGTAGAATTTGTATTTCTTTCTACTGCGTTTCATTTTCGACTTTTGTTTCTGTGTCTAGTTGTCCACATGGACGAGAGTTTTTTTTCTATCTGACAGATTTAGTGTTCTTATCGGAAATCAAAGGTTTTAATCTAGCACAACTAATATTTTCCCTATAATGATTTCTTGACTTGAGTTGTAGACCATTTTCATTGGCTGCCACAAAACACAGTCAACCTTGTGGACCCAGAATCTCCCTCTAATATTTCGCAGACGATTAATTCGGTATTAGGTGACAGCTTTTCTCGATGTCCTGATATTATTCGCCTGATTAGTTGATTCTGTATTATTCATCTGAAGAGGCAACTCCTCGTTGCTATACTTGAGTATTCCATTTCCAGCATCTGTTACGAATCAATTTAGCCTCATGAAACCCATGCTCAGAATTGCTTCATCAATGATGTCTGCTATTAGCATTTCATGCTTAAAGTTCGTATTCCCTATTCTTATATCAACAATTTTCTTTTCCCTGATAGCTGTTGAATTTCTTTGTTGCTGTTTGTATTCCATATTTTTCTGCTGGTCGTACATAATTCCTCTTTTATCATAACTGTACGGTCGATTGTGCGAGTTACTCTGCATTCTCGTGATATGTGACCAAGATTATCAGATACCCAATATCCGAATTTATCTTTTCTTCTCTGTAGCGAGTAACTATTATGTTTTTCCATTTTTTGCATGCCGTACTTTGTTTGCTGATTTTACAATTGATTGTGCTGTCTTACTAGTCAACTGCTAGGACTGCTTCGATTGTTTCTGTTGCTTCACCCTTCAGCACCACTATTAAAGCTTTAACACGATGCGTTTTAATATAATTATTCTGATTAGTTGCTGCATCAAATTGGAATTTTATAATTCCAAATGATGATGCTCCGTCGTATGTAGGAGGTTTTAGCTTCATTCTCTGTAGATTTGTTGAACCGGATGTGATGTTTTGGCAATTTTTTCAACATCAAGAAGTTTTTTTTCTGGTTCTAATTTTAATTAATATTTTTTGTACTTTCTCATCCACAATTTTATCTACTTCAACACGTAGACTTGCATTTTTTTTGTAGATATTTCCCATCTATTCCCATGGTCACGATTCTATTCCATTTGTTGCTTCATTTGTTTATTAATGTTCTCCGACTTGAGGTTGATTGAGGTTGACATTTAACTTTTTCATTTCGCTGTTCATGAGCTCCATATTTGCCTTTACATCTGATCTTCGTTCTTTATAATTGGATTATATTCAAACTTATTCTGCATCATAGACATTAACTCTTTAAGCAAAGTTTTAGTCAGGTTTTTAGTAAATCGGAATTGATAACTGATGTGATTAAATAGTGATTAGAATTTCCAATATTTTGTATACCTTTATTTGAATTATAAATTAAATAATTGAATTATAATTTTAATAGAATCAACTCGGATTAAAATTACGACTCTACACTGTCTAGTAACTTAAATTCAACTCCCATTAAAACTAAAATCCAATAATATATTATTGTATTTACCCCAAATCCACGAAAATGATTTGTCCTAATTTTAATTAAAAATCGAAACATTAAAAACAATTTCATTTGAGCAGGTCATTTATTTATTTCAATATTTCGATTTATGCAATTTTAGCATAATTAACAATTTACTCAATTTCATTTTATTTATTAATTTTGTTGATTTTGGATAATTTATATTTTTTAATAATTTCTTAATCTATTGTTACTAAATCTATCATCATAAATCAAAGGAGATTTATACAACATTACCTAAGTAGATTAATTTTCTTTTCTTATTAGATAAACAATAATTTCATGTTGCGTGTTATTTTGTTTTTTTTTATCTTCAAATATTTATGCAGGTGATTTATATTGTTTTGGTGGAACTATTTTCTCTAAAGAGTATTTTCCAGAACGATGTGCGTATGTGTTACATCATACTCCATAAACGTCACAATAAGATATGAGTTATGATACAACTTGGCATATGTAAACCATGTTCAGTTCTGGTATAAACAAAAGTGGATTAACGCTGTTGAAAACATTGATTTTTTCCCATTCAAGCAGGGAAGCATGGAGTCTCCTTCGGAAACTGGGTGGCTCAAACTCAATTACTCGTGCTAACAATGAAATAAATCCAGAGGACATCGCAAATCACATAGTAAATATGTCTCGTTCTTCTATTAATCGCCTTCATAAGAGAACAAGAGAACAATCAAACGCAAATTAAGAGAAATGAAGCGCAATTGCTCGTCTCCATCGAAGTATGCGAACTCTTTTAGTAACGAAGAACTAGAATCAGCTCTGTCCCAAACAGAAAAGCAGCTTGCTACGATGGCATTTTTCCAGAATTTCTGGAAAAAATGTAAAACAGTGGCTAACTAAATTTTTCTCGAATGTCCTAGAAACCGGCAAATTGCTAGAACGGCTCATACACAATCGTATCGCACCGATATTGAATGACCAGATCCCAGTCGAACAAGCTGGTTTTCGTCCCAATCGCAGTTGCACTGACCAACTGCTCGCTCTAACATCCTATATCGAAGCTGGGTATCAAAAACAACTAAAAACAGGCGCAGTATTCATCGATCTTACTGCAGCATATGACACGGTCTGGCGAATTGGGATTATGTATAAGCTGTTCAATGCAATACCTTGTAGCACCATCTCGCGTTTAATTAACAACATGCTGAGTAATCGTGTATTCAAAGTTCATCTAAATAATTCCTGTAGTAGGTCTAAAATGCTTAACAATGGTTTACCACAGGGTTCCGTCCTGGCGCCATTACTTTTTAATCTGTACATTCATGACATTCATGACATTCCTGACACAACATCAAAGAAATTTGGTTACGCTGATGATTGGACCCTGGCCACTCAAAACAAAGACACAAGTGTTTTGGAGGATTTGCTCTCAACTGACCTAATGACTATTTTCGAACGTGGAGCTTATTTCCCAATCTAAGTAAAACCGAGAGCTCCTGTTTCCACTTAAACAACAAACTGGCAAAACACGATAGAACTCTTTCTTTTAAACTCCACCTAGAAAATACGTCAAAAAAACTTAAAACGAGAAACAATATATTGCACAAACTGGCAGGCACTACATGGGGTGCTACTCCAGCTACCCTCCGAACAACTGCTCTAAGTCTGGTTTACTCAGTGGCTGAGTATGGCGCACAAGTCTGGTTGAATAGTACACATACTCAAAAAGTTGACTGCCAGCTGCATGCCACGATGCGTACTATAAGTGGTACTATCAGATCCACCCCTTTACTTTGGCTCCCTGTGCTAATCAATATCGCTCCACCTGCACTCAGACGCTCGCATGCTCTCATGCATGAACATAAAAAGGTAACCAACATCATCACGTTACCCTTGCACGAGTATTACGGTGACCACACTCGTTGTCGATTGAAGTCAAGAAAGCCTCCACATAAAACTGCCAGCAATCTGCTGGCAACTAATTTTAATATCTTGGATGCCTGGGACACCTCCTGGCAACATTACAACACAACTGGCCTTTCTATTACTAACCCGACTTCTACCCAACCTGGCTTCGATTTGCCACGTCATACCTGGACTACATTAAACCGAATAAGAACGAATCATGGACGTTGTGCTGATTCTTTCTACAAGTGAGGCATTTCAGAGTCCCCTGAGTGTGACTGCGGTGCTCTACAACAAACTATAAAATACATTGCAACTGTGTGTCCAATTCGACGTTACAATGGCAACATCTCAGACATCCATTTGGCAACTCCCGATGTAGTAGCATGGATAGACTCGCTCGATTTAAACATCTAATGTTCAAATGTACTGCCCAATGTTCAAATATTTTACTTTTTAATTTTTACTTAAAAGACGCACAATCAAATCGATTCTAAGTTCATTTAATGTGTATCCATGTTTTGTTTTAGGTAGATTTCATAGAAGAGTCTACCTATTTTTTAAGTTTAATTTTTAATGTGTCACAAAAAAACCATACGCTAAATAAAAAAAATAAAAGTTCTGGTATTATTCACACTTTACTTTGACAAATAATTCTCGATTACCAATGTTGACACGAATTTTGTCTTAGTTAATAGAATTTCTGTTGATAAAATTGTCCTATATATTCAAGTTGTTCTTTGGTCCTCGAGCTACAACTAGTTTCTCTTATTTGCATTGAAATCGGAAGCTTGAAACACTGTATTATCTGTGTACATAATTTCTTTTTACAAGATTTTCAAACATTCTGAATTAAACAACATCCACTGTATTTTTGCAATTGCTATAAAAACCAGATTAAAAACACAAATACCTTAACAATAACATACAATTCAGACAAAAAAAACTGTTTTACTATCGAAAATGGTTTACCGTATAAGACATCATTTTATTTAATATTCAATTTTATGATTATGCGCTGTTTAGAGGTACATAGATAGCAAATTTTGCATCACGAAATTGTTTCTAACAAAATTTTTTTTATTTACATAACATAAAAGTCACAGAAAATACATAAAAATTTTTTTTATCATAGATAAGAATCTAATAAGAATTTTATTTTATTTTCTTAAGAAAATAAAAATTAATCAAATATTAATTTCTTTTGTTTTAAGTTTATGATGTTTGTTTGTTTTTAAAAGGGGTGGTACAGAAATAGTAATCAATATTAAAAAAATGGTTTTGGTTATAGTTTATAAAATTTCGGCATATTGATAAGTCTATAAATTAGTTTTAAGTAGAATCTATGCGTCTGTTTAATTTTCATAACTTGAAGTATCAAGCAGCCCGCACTTAGTACGTATCTTCTTTAAACAGTTTTGAAATTTAAGTGCCGCTAAAAATGTCTCTTCCAGAAAGTTTTGGATGTCTTATGTTTGCTCCTCGATGATATAATGCTTGTTTATGTTAAACAAGTCTCGGCGAATCGGTCAATGGTTTAAACCTTAAATGATTTTATTTGATCGAAAAAACCTAGCAACTACATTTCTTCTCTGCTACTGTGCTAATTACAATGCGAAATAAGGGGGGGGGGGTTTAATGTTATACGCCAGGTGAGTAATTTCGGAAACATAGACATTCCGTTTCGGAGACATAGACATACGCAACATGAGATGTCACAAACAACTAGCAATTTTAATTTACTTTTATTTCTCTATTCTATCATAAAATATTGGTCTATGTCATATTTTGTCAGTGATGGGATTTTTTGTTTAGTTATCCATTCTTTAACAAAAAATATAAAAAAACAAAAAAGAAAGATTTACGTCCATCAACACCTCTGAACGTGTGTTGTTGTGGGACCTTGGTCTTAAAAGGTTTTTGTTTGTTGTTGTGACACATATTGTAGTTCCTACTACACAGCACATTTCGTTTAAAAAAAAAAAAAATAGAAGAGAGATATCACTAACCAAGGTGATATTTTAGGAGTGTTGGCGCACTGAAAAAAACATGTCCTATTTCCAATCGAAATGCAATTGTCTCAACCTCACCGTGCGGTCACATATGGCGAATCAAACTACCAAATTGCTTCAACAACTCTACAACTATGAACCGATGAAGTTGAGACAATCACACGAAATATTTATGTGAAAATAAAATATAGTTCAATTAATCTCAAAAACTTAAACTTTAAAATGAAAAATTCATGATATAAAGCCAAAGAAAATTTTTTTCAGAAAAATAGTTATTAACTTTATTCAACTACTGTTATATTGGATATAACACTTTATATTTCAAATAAACCTCATTCTGTTGTTAGGAAAATGTTATCGTGTAGTTGTCCCAATCACAGTGAAATTGCTTGCAAATAATTTTTCAACTGCCAACTTCGAGATGAGGTTGTCATGAACTTCAATTTTTTTTTCAGTGCGGATAAATTAGTAATGAACGACATAAAAAATTGACTGCCATAGTAGTTATATCACTGTTGCGAATGACCATGTTGAATATTCAAAACTGATTAGGTTTTTCAATTGATCTTTTCGTTTTACTTACTAAAAATGTCGAACTGAGGCAGAGGCATTCATTCAAACCCATCTTACGACTTTTCAAAACACACTGTTATATATCGCCGTTTTGTTCAGAGTAAGACTTCAAATAAGTCCTATATTCGTCCCTGTATGGAGTCCTGTTGTCAAGTTTGGGGTGCTGCTTCTGTTTCCATCTTGTCCCTCGTGAACTCTGTTCAAAAGCGGGCTATACGAATTGTGGGTGATCGAGATTTGACATCAAAACTTGATTCCCTGCAACATCGTCGCACTGTTGCTGGCCTCGTTATTTTTACAAATATCGTCATCAACAGTACTCAGATGTACTGTCCAACAGTACTCAGATGAAATCAGCAATATCATGCCTCAAACTTATTCTTACCCCCGTTTCACTCGACAATCGGCTACCGAGAGCAGTCAAACGGTTGAGATCCCGCGCTGTCATACTGGCAGATTACAAAAAGACTTCTTTGTCCGAACTGCATACAAATGGAATAGTTTGGCGAAATCCGTAGTTTCAGGTGGCTTCAATCCGCAGAGGTTTAAAACAAGCGTTCATCAACACCTTAGAGCGCAAGTTGTTGTGGGACTTGGGTCTTAAAAGGTATTTATGTGTTGTTGTGACACATATTCTAAACCCTATAACACAGCACTTTTTATTTAAAAAAAAAATAAGAAAATATTCCGTTACCGTTAGTTAACTCTTTCTCTAGACTTAAAGTTTCCAAAATGCCACTTAATCAATATTTACAAAACAAAAATAGACAAATGCATCAATTTTCTATTTTCTTGCTATCATATAACAATTAAAATCCATTATTCTCTTAAAATATCTAAAATAAGAGTCTCACGATACAATAAACTATAATTCCATTAAAGAAATCAAACTAAAAAAACACTATCAACGCTCCATCTAAAACATTTATGTACACAACTAAAATTATTTGTTGTTCCTGTAAGACTTTCAGTCAGACACATATTTTTAGTTCAACGACCGTTTTTACATGTGCATTCCCATTTTCATACTACACCACCATCATTACCATCATCACTATTATCATCAGCAGCAGCATCAACACAAAATCCTCATCCTATATACTTAAAGTTTAAACTCAACAAAAAACTTTATTTATATAAATTTTAAAATGTTGCTATATATTCCCAAAAAAGGGATGTTTTCCTTTCTTTATCGTCTGCAAAAAAAAATTATTTTTTACTCTACAACTCACAGAATCCGTCTGTAATGTATTTTGCAACTCATTCTCGTAAAAATATTCAAACTATAACAAACCGCGACTAGACGAACATTTCTTTTTTTTGATTACTTTATAAATTTATTTCACACAAAAACCCCAAGATGGGAGGAGATAGAGAAAAACCCATAAGCGAAACAAAATTTTAAAATAAAAATAATCAAAATATAAATTTAAAATAAAATAAAAACTATAAAAGTTCCAGGATATTTATCCCGAAAAAAAGAATCCATCCCGACACAAAAAAAAACACAGAAGTTCAATGACCGTAGCGCAGCAGCAGCATCAAGTGTAGCAAAAATATATTTTTTTTATTCAACTGCGTCGAATCCGTTCTCGTCTGTCGTCTAGCCAAAATATCTCCTCTTTCTTTCTGTTAACTTTTTCGGTTTTAAAATAAAAATAAGCTTTTTTACTCGGTTATTGTTTTTTCTGTTCGTATATTGTTTCGTTTTTCTCATGGACCATTTCTCATTCACCAAAAAAGTTAGTATGTTGCCTCTTTACTGGTTGTTTTTTTATGTTTAATTCATAAATTATAATATAAAGAGCAAATACAAATACTAGTATATAGTGGATAAGTGTAGTGTGATAAGTAATTTTTTGAAGGAAACTTTTTATTAAGCATCGTGTCAATAGTTCTTTGTTTCATAGTATAAAAATCCCAAGAGGCATGGTATCCGGTAGAAATATGTAGATATTTTGGCCAGACAGAATTGTGTAAAAGTTTAATCGGATGTACCAGACCCGAGTAAGAAAAAGCTAAAGGGCCAAGACAGTGCCATAGCTGTTGAGGTTTGGGCCAGCCTTATCATTTTCAAACGGTCCAAGATTGGACTGATTGAGGCTGCGACCAAGTCTGGCAAACCAGGTCTTATTTGCCAGACTTGGCCCAGGTTTACCAAAACAAATTTTTTTCCAGGCACATTTAAATGTGTGGAAAGAGGTTTTGGAAAGAGTAACTTATATGAAAATAAAGATAAACATAATATGCGCTGCACATGTTTACAATGCATTAGACTGGTTAATAACGCGTAATATAATAAACTGAACCTTGGTTCAGTCTAGGCATTTACAAGTGGCGCAGACCTGGCCCAAAGCTAACTAGCCAAGCCTTGGCTCGCCAAAACTGGCCTGAGATTGTCCGTTGTTTAACATTGGCAGCACCTACCCGGGGATTAGTCCAAATAAAACAAACTAATTTAAATCAAACTTCAAAAATAAAGTTATTAGGTGATATAAAAAGTGTCAACCGTTTTGTCACTAGGTGTTGGTGGTCATATATCTGGCACCACTAATTCTATTGTGTCAAACGAACACGATCAATTTACATTTTTCGTAAAATCAGATTGATATCTCGTCATTTGTGTAAAAACTGATATAAGTTTGAAAATGATCGACATTTCTGCGGAAATACGATATGTGATTTTTTTTCAGTATAAAAAGGTAAAAACGCTGCAAAATCATGCAAACATTTGTGAAGGTTATGTTGAGAATGCTGTAAGTGAACGGAGGACCCATAAGTGGTTCGTTCGACTCCGTTCTAGAAACTTTGATGTTAAAGATGCCCCTTCCCGGGCCGGCCAACCACTGATAAAGGCTATGCAATTTTGAAACCGACTGAGCTTGATCGCAATACAAGTTGTCAGGATATAGCGAATACACTAAACAACAACCATATGACAGTTTGGAATCATTTAAAAAAGGATGGCAACGCAAAGGAAAGAAGCTCGATGTAACGTAAATAATTAACATTAAGAAAAATATACCATATTTAAATGAATGTTTCCAATAATTTATATTCTAAATTAATTTAAATAATAATTGCATCTTGATTTCCATGCAAACGGATGTACATTTTTTTGTTACTTATAACTTAATGGTTGAGTTGATAAAATCTTTAATTGCAACAAATCAATATAATAATTTAATTTAATGAAAAAAAATCCTGGGTAGTGTGAGAAGAACTTTATTTTAAGACGAATTATTTTCCGAATGTATGTTTGATTGATACCTGATTATTATTCCGAATCCGGAGAACAGTCTGGGGTATTGTTGATTAAAATATGTTTTATAAACTCAGTCAATCAATTAAGATTTTTATTTGTTTTAATAATAATTTTTCAGAATCAGTTCAAATATATTGATCATACTGATCGAGATTTGGTTATTGACTTAAACATTATTCTGACCTTATACATACTAGTAAATTTCAAGCCGACAGCTTATACAATTAAATTAAGGTGGTTTACTTTATTCCGACCCAACTCTTATTCTACCCATCAGAAGATAAAAACAATATAGAGTTATATCTCACTAGAAATGAATGTATTCAATTGAATAGAATGAACATTTTTTATCTTGTCGCTGGTCGAGTTGGTTAAATGGTTAACCATAAATTCTGATCAGAAAGATGCCGGTTCGATTCCCGAACCGACCGGAATTGAGATAAAACTTTTGTTACGGATCTCTCGCTTTTCAAAGCCATTTTTTATTCTATTCAATTGAATACATTCATTTCTAGTGAGTTATAATTCTAAACTACGTAATGGTTAGATCCATTGCTATCGTATAGATAAAAATGTTAATAAAATCTTGAATATAGATTTACTTATATTTTTTATTTAATAAAATAGACAGTCCTATTCTGCAATAGTTTGTAGAGTTTCTAAAAATCGTACTATAATCTTTCGTACCAAGTTTTATTAAAATCGAATGTCATAGAGATTGCTCAATTTTCAATTGTAAGGTAAACTTATTGTTTTTTCAGTATCAAGTTTTGATTTTAAAGATGATTTCTTTAATTACCTAGTGGAGTTATTTTTGATATACCTCTAAATTCCTTCTCTTTAACATGCAATCGTTTGAGTGATAAAATTTTTAAAATTCAAATCAACTACTGTATTCACTTTGAATAAAAAAACGCAACAAAGGTTTATTTGTTAATTTCTGATTATTCCAGTTCACCTCAACCAATCAATCTGTCCCTTAAAACATTTTTATTTTTATCATCGGAACCTTTTCATTTTGAATCTACTATACTCCCAAACAACAACAATGAAAATTCAGCAGCATAATTTTTTCCTGTTGTATTATTTTTACTTTTATGCAACACACAATTAAATTGAAATTCAGTTGACCATTATAAATATTCATAGATGCACATATACCTATTGTATATCATACTGTCTGGACTAAATTTTCCTTTCCTATAATACTAATACAAAACAGAATATAAAGAGTAAAACTTAATAAATCAGTTGAAAATAAATAGAAAATGGGAAAATAAAATAGCCAAAAACTTGTTTGTTATTGTTGTTGGTATAGTCTATTTTTCGCTTTGTTAAATTAACCCCATTTTCACTCCTCAATTTCATCAAATAATCTCCTTTACAATTTCACAAATATATATTTTAAAATTTTTGTTTTTAATTATAAGACACTTAAATGGATTTATTATTATTAATATTATTATTATTTTTTGATGTTTTGTTTAATTAAATTGTAAATTATGAGATTTATGGTAACGATAGTAATTAGAAATGATTTGTTTTTGGTTGTGATAAATCAGAATAAAATGTAAGTGAAGGAAGAAGAAAATTAGTTTTCAGTTATCAAAACGCAAAATAAGTTATTATTTCAATTTAAATAGTAATATGGAATACACACCATGATGATTTCCAAAATCGGTTTAGTACATGCGCGGATTAGTACAGTTTTTTATGGCTGTTTATTTTGTAGAGGTTAATTTATATTAATCTAAATAAATAAATTCTACAAACATAAACTATCACTTATACTCATGACATCAACCATCTGTGAACCTTAATAAAACTCAATCTTGTTCACACACTCGTGCGACAAATTAATTAATTTATAAAAATTCGAAAATCAATTTATGTTCAATGGAACATTTTTATCATTTTGGTTGGCGGTAAAAAGTAAAATAAACAACTTCACTTTCTTTTTAATACGAGCTTTCGAGTTGTAACTTGTACCAACATAAAATATTATATCGCGAAAATTAATTACTATTTGTTATGACTGAGCCTGCTAGTCCTATAGTTCAGTAAATGACGGTAAAAATAGTAAGGAACCTCCGATTTCTTTGAATCTACATCGATTTGCCTGATAATTTGGAATTAAACTCAGCTTCCGTTACACTTCAAAATCTACCCTATGGCAATATGCGCTTAATATTTCAATTCTTAAAAACCACCCCATATTATAATTACATTAAAAAAAGTTGTTTACAGACGACGAATTTATTTTCTATTTTTAATTTTACATTAAATTTAAATGTTTTTTCATTACCTCTTCCCCTTCGTTACCTCTTCCTCTTCTTGATCTAAAATTTAAGCAGTTTTGGCCGGAATAACCACTACAAGTTATACTACAATCCCAACTTTTCGGCAGTAATATAATGCGCCACAACCTTTTTGGCAATTACAAAAAATTATTTTTAGAAAGTTTTCCAGTGACGGAATTTTTTGCATTCTGATGGGTTGCAAAGATCCTTCAGAATTAATCAATGCCTAATCAGTTTGTGTGGGCGAGATGGAGAAGTGGATAAGTCAACAACATCTCTTACAAGGAAGTTAAGCAACACTGGGAAGGGTTCCAACTTAAACGGGTGACCGCTTGGGAACTTCATCAGAAAAAATATGGAAATATGTTTGTAGCACATTGAAGCAGGAATATCTCGCCCACGGTATGCCAGTATACCTTATCCAGCAGCCCTGGAAACTGGCTAGGATTCGATGGCCCAATCACCCGTTAATCCGAAAGGTGAATCCGAAATTCAAATGATTAAAGAAACGTACACTAGAAAGAAACAAAACCAAACAAACCGGAATAATCAAATATCGACCCTTAGCTATCGTACCCGGACACGAGTAGGGAACTGGAATGTCAGAACTCTGATAGAAACATCGCGGTTAGCACAAGTTGAGAAAGTAATGAAAGAATATAACATCGAGATACTAGGACTCAGTGAAGTAAGATGGAAAAACAGCGGAGAGCTAACAACAAGCGAAGGAAATTATATAATGTTCTCTGGTAAATCCAACACACACGAACAAGGCGTAGCAATATTAACAACACCAAACGCAAAGAAAGCACTTCTCGAATGGAAACCAATCAGTAGCAGAATAATAACAGCAAGATTCCAATCGAAAATTAGAAATACAACGATCATACAGTGCTATGCACCTACCGAAGAAGCTGATGATGCGACAAAAGATGAATTCTACGAACAGCTCCAAGCAACACTGGCTAGTGCACACCGAAATGACATCAAAATAATACAAGGTGATTTCAATGCCAAAATTGGAACCGACAACACCGGAATGGAATCAGTCATGGGCAAGAATGCACTAGAATCAACACGTAACAATAATGGAGATAGGCTCATCGATTGTTGTGTCACAAATCAACTATTCATAGGAGGCAGCAAGTTCCCACACAAGAACATACATAAATACACTTGGACATCACCAAATGGAAGAACCAAGAATCAAATTGATCACGTACTGGTGAATAAAAAGTTTCTATCCTCACTACAAGACGTCAGAGCAAAGCGAGGAGCAGACATACACAGCGACCATCAACTGGTAATTGCAACATTCAAAATTAAACCAGCCGCTGTAAAACACAACAAGTCATGTCAGAGGAAATTTAACATCAACAGATTGAGCGACAAAAATACAAATAACATCTTCAAAGAATCGCTCCAGCTCAATCTACCAAACAACGAAACCACCAGCATTGATGAAAAATGGGAACAAGTTAAAGAAGCTTACGTCAAAACTGCTACAGATGTGCTTGGATACCAAGACAAATCACGGAAACCATGGATTAGCGATGATACCTGGAAGAAAATTGAAGAGCGTCGTCAGCTCAAGTTGCAATTGTGTCACCAGAACACAACCGAGATCCGCAGCAAATATGAAAGTACAGCAAAACAAGTTAAAAAGATGGCAAGGAATGATCGCAGAAGATATACAGAAAGCATTCTCAAGACTGCAGAAACAGCAGCAGCTAATAGAAATATGCGCACACTACACAAATGCGTGAGAAAGGTCACCAACAAATATACAAACACTCCACCAATAAAGGATGAATCTGGTCAAACCCTCACAACACATGAACAGCAGCTAAATAGATGGAAAGAATACTTCGAAGACAACTGCCACCAACATGAAGATAACTTGCAGTCTCCGGATGACAACTATAACGAAACTATCAGCACCCATCCACCAACGGAACGGGAAGTTAGAGATGCCATACAGAAACTCAAGAATAACAAATCTGCTGGTACAGATAATATATCAGCAGAATTACTCAAAGCAGATGTAAACACAACAGCAGAAGCTCTAACACCACTATTAGCTGATGTATGGAACGAAGGTAAAATACCAACCAAATGGAAAGAAGGTTTAACCATAACAATCCCAAAGAAAGGTGATCTAAGAGAATGCAAAAATTGGAGAGGTATATCTCTGCTCAACACAATAATGAAAATACTAGCGATGATCATTCTCGAAAGAATATCTCCATCAATTAACATGAAACTAAGAAACGAACAAGCCGGCTTTAGACCAGGAAGAAGCTGTACCGATCATATCAACACAATCCGTATCATCATAGAGCAATCAAACGAATGGAATTCACCATTGTATCTCCTCTTCGTGGACTTCGAACGCGCCTTCGACTCAATTAACAGAAGCGCGATATGGAAGACACTTTGTGAAATGGGCGTCCCGAAGAAAATAGTTGATCTAATCAAAGAAATGTATCGGGATGCTGGAAACAGAATACAATACAAAGGACAGCAAAGTGATAAATACTACAACCACCGAGGAGTGAGACAAGGCTGTGTACTATCCCCGCTACTATTCCTGATAGTACTAGATAGTATCATGAGAAAGCTCGATGATGCAAGTCCAAATGGAATCCAATGGAACACAACAAGCCGGCTCAATGATCTAGACTACGCAGATGACATCTGTCTACTTACACACACACATACGGAAATGCAGCAGAAAATACAGAAGCTATCAGCCCTTGCACATGAAGTCGGTCTCAACATTAATATCAGGAAAACAAAGTCTATGAGATTGAACACCAAAACGATAACACCAATTACCATCAACAATACACAAGTAGATGAAGTCGACAAATTTGTGTACCTTGGTTGTACTGTAGCAAAAACAGGCGGGACTGAAGAAGATATCAGTCAGCGTATTAACAAAGCTAGAAATACGTTCAATATGCTTCACAAGATCTGGAATGCATCCGTCCTGTCAAGAAAGACAAAGCTACGAATGTTCAATGCATGTGTCAAGTCAGTACTGCTATATGGGTGTGAAACGTGGAAACACACAAAGAAGATCACAAATCAACTACAGGTGTTTGTGAACAAATGCCTGAGAAGACTGATCAAATGCTTCTGGCCGAACACCATCAGTAACCAGGATCTTCTACGACAGACAGAGCAGTTAGACGTTGAGTCCGAGATAAAACAAAGGAAATGGAGATGGATAGGACACACACTGAGGAAACCAGCTAAAGATATAACAAGGATGTCCCTAGAGTGGAATCCACAAGGTAAAAGGAGAGTTGGAAGACCACCCATGACGTGGAGGAAAACGGTGCTAGCTGAAGCAAAACAAATCGGCAAGACATGGGGTGAACTGAAAGCGATTGCCCCGAACAGAGTCAGATGGTCCAGCCTAGTAGACGCCCTATGCTCCTAAATGGAGATAAAGGAGAAAAAAAAAAAAAAAAAAAAAAAAAAAATCAGTTGGACTAGTTCTGCTGTTCCCAAGCTACAATTGGATTTGCTTTAATGTATGCTCATTTATGGTATCTACAGTAGGAACCATAAAAAATTATATCGCTTTGGGTCTAGATACTTTTCCAAATCTTCGATATTTTTCAATTTATTTTGCCGTATTTCTGCTGTAGACTATAAGTACAGTATTGCACAGCACAGCACCTACCAACTTCTGAAATTTCTTCTTACGTCCATCTTGAGAAGCATAGATAATGGCAACGGGAGTGACGGACGACGCTACCGAGTCGAGCACTTTTCTTCCCATACTCTAGCCGATCCGATTTTCTTCCCATACTCTATGTTGCAGAAGTGCTATCAAAAGTGGAACCCTTTCTCTCTCTGGTGTTTACATCCCATGGAGGGATTTTGTCGTCTGTGTAATGAGCTTCCATTCATCTCGATCCATTACTAGTTGACCCCAGTTTCGACAGCCTATACCACGAAGGCTTTGGCTGGTGTCATCACGCCAGCGTTGTCTATGGGTTTTCCTCTTCGACAAACACCAGGTGATTGTTATTTGGGGCACTTTTTAACATTTTATCTATTGGAACCCTTTCTAACTGACCAAAGCATCTAATCCGGTTGGAATTAATGAAGCCTATTACATCGCAGCCTCCAAGAAGCTGTCTGATTCCATGATTCATTCGGATTCTATACTGATTTTCTCAACTTAACATGGACCACAAATTGTTCGTATTTCCTTCCTCACAATACACAGGTCGAATTAATGCTTTGTAAAGTAAGTTTACACGAATTTGAAAGATTTTTTGATCGCAGAAGTTTTGAGTAGGCGGAAGAAAACTCTGCATGCGGCAGTGACAGTTTGATATCATCGCTTGTCATTTGACGATGTTATTACAGACGCGAGGTAATTAAAGTGTTTCACGCGTTCTACTTCATAGTCACCAGTATCCAGATTACCGGGAGATATGTTTCAGGATGTTGTTAAAAGTTTAGTTTTACCGGTGTTGACGCATAATCCAAGTAATTCGTTTTTCTTTATCGCGTACTCAAGCACCAAATTAAATAATATGGGCGCGAGGCCATCACCTTGTCGACCACCTGATGTTATATCAAAAAAGTCAAAAACCGACACTTCTATTACTATTCTAAAATTTAATCCCGATGTTGTGAGTTTACAGAGAGAAACAAGTTTTTCTAGGATACCAAGGCATATGAGCGCGGACCAAACGTTATCGGGGATGATACTATCGTATACTTGCTTAAAAATCAATGTAGAGTTGGTAAAGGCTAATGTTGTATTCCCAACATTTTTCCAGAAACATCCTTAAGATACATACATTGATCTGTAGTTGAAGGGTTGAGACGAAAACCACTCTGACAGTCACCGATTATAGATTCGGCGAACGGGATTTGTCGAGCAAGTATGACATTAGCTAGTGTTTTATATATGTACAATGTTCAGCAATGCGATTCCACAATAATTCGCACACTTTAGACGGTCACATTTTTTTCTGTTTTCCATTCAGCAGGTAGTTCTTGTTGGTCCCAGACAAGAGTTGCTCCTTCCTTTTCCAAATTGTTCTGCACGGATTCCATCGATACCTAGTGATTTACCATTTTTCAGTTTTTTGATGGCAACTTCCACTTCTTCTATTGTATGTGTAAGGGACAAAAACCTCCTCATACTTGACGGAGCAATTGTTCAAATATGATGAACTTCAATTGTCCTATTCAGTAGGTCTTGAAATTGGAATCGCCATACTGCCAACACATTACGTTCATTTGTTATAAGTTCGTTGTTTCTATTTTTGATGGCTGTGGATCTGGGGTGGAAATCTTTTGTCAGATTCTGGGCAGGGGCAAAGCGCTCCTTCGAATTTCCATTAGCCACATGTTGGTTGATGTTTTCGATACAGCTCTTCAGGTGTTCGTGTCTCTTTTTCCGTAGAATTACTGAGGGTTTTCTGGCGCATAGATAATCAGTTTGGGAGCTTGGTACCCATTGAGTTTCGAAAAGATGGTACCCACTTTGCGCAAAAATTCAAAAAAGAAATTCCGTAATATACATACATCAGTGCTCCAATGTACGTGTGAAATGCGTAAAAGTGCACATCGCCGTAGGGTACATTTTGATCTTTAAGCTATTTCTAACATACTGTCAAAATTTCAAGCAAATCCATTCAGCATTCTGATTAAAAGAATTCGGAACCATAAACCGTGATTTACTGGACTACAATTAGAAGTAAAACCTTAATCTGTCCTTAATCTGACCGACCCGTTTTTGATTTGGCTGAAATTTTTTTTATGGGTTTTTTATCGAAAAATAAAAGATATACGTGTTCGAGGATTTTTTTTTGGAAAATAGAGCTGTTCTAAATTTCGAGAATTTCGTGATTTTTGGCTTGAACACTTATTTTCAAAAATCCATAACTTCGAGAAACGTATATTTAATTAATGGAGAAATGAGTTTTACTGTTAGAAATAAACTAATTTATCGAGCGCGAGACTATAAAAAATTTTATAAATTTTTGTCGTATAAAATATTTTTTTTTATAGGAAATTGAACGGTGAATACGATGATTATATTAAAATCAAATTTCATGGGTGGGGCAGTGGTCAAAATTTAATTTTAACATTTTATTTGTTTATAACAATAAGAATTTGTTTTGAACTTTAGTTGAAAATATTTAGTTTTAAAAAATTCCATCTTTTAACTTTCAAATAAAAAAAAAGAAAAAGCTTCTATCTTCTATACAACCGAAGTTATGAATTTTTGAAAATAAGTATTCAAGCTAAAAATCACGAAATCAGAACAGCTCTATTTTTCAAAAAAATCCTGGAACACGTATATCTTTTTTTTCGATAAAAAACCCATAAAAAAATTTTAGCCAAATCAAAAACGGGTCGGTCAGATTATGTCCGTACTCCAAATCTGTTCGGTTTATAAAAGAATTACCCCTGTGGGTAAAAATTAATATATTGTTAATTAACGTCCATGCAAATGCATACGCACATCCATCTTTAAACTCAAATATCTCGAAACTACACTTTTGCGTATACGTTATTTCATTATTAAAGCGACGATATGAATGGGATGAAATTTCAAGGATCTGAAATATCAAGGCTTCGGTCTCTGTTAAGAGTTTTTATATAGTTTTCGGCAGAAGGTTTTTATGAGGATAAATTGTTTTTAGTTTGGGTCAGTGATGTATATTAAACATAAAACTCATTGTAAAAGTACAAGTATTTTAGCTCTGTAGTAATATTGTAATAAATATATGTATACATATGATATATGTGCCGTTCACTGCACAGACCGACCAACTCCACTTTTTGGAAAATTTTAAATTTAAATGTCAAAATACTTGCTATAGTCATAACTTTCTATGTTAAAAACAACTTTCCTGAATAATTAAGATAAACACCATTAAAAGTCAAAATTTGTCTGACCATTAAAAAATGACTATTAAAAACCTGACATTAAAAACTAATAATATCTATTATACTAATTAAATTACTACTATAATAGCTAATTGATATACTTAGTAACCAAAATTAAATAAATTATGTTTATAATAACATGCCTGAATGATAAAGATTAACACTACAAAATATCCAAATTTATTTGACCTTTGAAAAAACTCAATTTTCTCAACATTTTGTTTTATGGAGTTAATCGTGTTGTGCAGTGAACGGCTCATATATTAAAGCGAAACAATTAGTGTTGTTAATGATCTCGAAGATTAACAGACACTTCATGGTCGGTTTGATTGAAAGTGCAAAGCAAATATTACGGTAACTTTACTAATCGTTTAAACTTACCTTACTATCCGAGATTATCTTTTTTTCAATCCAATCGGCCGTTTTAAACATAACCACCAAGCGTTGGCTCGCAATTTTACATTTATATTTAGCAACTTTTGTTTAGTTGTGTGAAATTACTATTGCGTATCTTTCGATGACTTTGTTTCTAGTTCTTCCCAAACCGTAATACTGAGATTAGAGATGGTTGATAAGAGTTCAACGCGATGAAAAAGATGAAAATAAATGATACGAAAAAAATAAGACATTTTTCCGTAACAATAGATACATACATAGAGCAGAGATAGAGAGATAGCTATTAAAGAGGTGAAAGACTTTAGGGTTACGAAATTAAACTTTTCTATGAAAATAGCGAAACTTTGTTCTTTTCTATATGTATTGATAAAGGGAGGTCAGTGGCTGGCTGTGTCGTTTATTTTTTTTATTTTTAATAAAGAAAATTTTAACTTTGTACATAAAAAAGAAAAATTGTATTTAATTGTGTAATATATTGGATTATTATTATGGTTTAAAGTGTACCAAAATATTCCCAAAAAAACAACATAGAGTCTAGTGATAGTCAATTTCAAGTCAATATTTGATTACATTTTTTTCGTTCTTTGATATTTTCTTTCTGTTATTTAGATACATTTGTTGTGTTTTAAAAAATATTAATTATTGTTATTGAAACGTCGAGAATTATATTGATATATGTGTCTGCAAAACTTTTGCTATATATCTGTATTTTCTTTTGTGTTATGTCGAAGAAATAACTTCTTCTGTACGTGGATTCACTGACTTTAGGATCGACTAGATTTGTATAAATTTTGTCGAAGTTTTTTGATAGTGCTCCCTACCACCACCCGGTTTAATTTCGAAATAAATAATACAGTTTTGGGCTTCGGCTTACCAATTTATCTAAAACCGGTTAACCGCAATCACAAAGCTCAAAATGAATTTATTTGCATTGCTTATGTATGATTCATCTTAACTCTATTTATGCATGATTCGATTTTTTTTTAATTTTTGTTTTAAACAAATTATCATAATATTCACAACAACCTGTGTTTTGTTAAAAAAAACATTTTATCTGATTTCCTACGAAATAAAGAACAAAGATCAAAGTGAGTCATTTCATTTAATCTAAAATTCGGTTATACATAAAAAAATTTAAAAAAAAATCTACAACAAAGAATCGTACCATCGGAAATGCCATAAATTAGTGTGGCCGCGATTTAACATTTTTTTCCTTTTACGGAATGAACATCAATAAATTATTAAAGAGTAAAGTTATTTTCTTACCTGTTTTGATTCTAGTGAATTGTGATATCAAAATATTAAATTAATTACTTGAAATGTTTGTTTATAGTTTTTAAATATTTCTGATCATTTCCGGTCAATATTTGAGTTTTGAAACTGAATATTTGAATCTTTTTTCGAAATAATTCAAAGGCTTAACTCTGGAAGCATCCAATGACTATGGTATTTTTTCATATATATTTTCTGAATTCTGGTTGACCATATTTAAGGGATATTTTTGGTAACATGCTTTTTGATTTATATAATATCACTTAGTTTTCATGGTTAGTTAATATCAATTTATTATAAGTTATGAAGGAGAAACACATAATGGTTAGAATTTAGATCCATTGCTACCGTATAGATAAAATTTTTAATAAAATTTTGAATAGAAACACAAAGCAATGAAAATTTTTTGCCTTAGTTTTATTCTAATTTAAACCAATGAAATTCTCTAAAATGTAATGTCATCATTCAATTTCACTAATAACATTTGAATTATACTAATAACAAATATTTATACGTCTACCCTACTGGGATATTAAAAATTATCAGTCTAATTTTGAAATAATTAACTGATATCAAAGTAGGCCAACGTATAATTCATAAAAAATATATAAAGATATGAAAAATAGCAAAAAATTTTTTAAACGAACCCCTCGTTCGTTGATAAATTCTCATGATTTTTTGAAAAATTCCTCAAGCAAGTGGTATTGATAATAGCCCTCGGCCTCGTCCTTTTATCAATATACTTGCTTTCGAAATTTTTAGCAAAAAATTATTTCGAATTATCACCACCCTTGGGAAATTACCACTGAAAATTCTTTGCTTTATTTTAATTTATTTCATTCATTACATTACATTCTCTAAAATGTAATGGAATCATTGATTTTGAACAATCACCGTTCAGATCAATCACCCCTAGTCAAGAAAACTCGGCCTCCTCAATAGATGTAAAAAATATTTTACTTCGCATCAATTCCTCCACATTTATAAGTCCTATATTCGTCCCTGTATGGAGTATTGTTGTCAAGTTCGGAGCGCTGCATCTGTTACTATCCCGGCTCTTTTGGACTCTGTTAAAAAGCGAGCTATACGAATTGTTGGTGATCGAGATTTAACATTAGATCTTGATTCCCTACAACATCGCCGCACTGTTGCTGATCTCGTTGTTTTTTATAAATATCTTCACCAGCAGTGCTCGGATGAAATCAGGTCCATAATGCCTCAGACATATGTTTTTCCCCGTTTTACTCGTCAATCGGTTTGTGCGAGCGGTCGGACTGTCGAGATAACTCACTGTCATAGTAATAGAATGTAAAGGGATTTCTTTGTGCGTACATCGTACACATGGAATGCTTTGCCCGAATCAATAGTCTCGAGTGCCTTCAATCCACAAAGATTTTTAAAAAGCGTCCACCTATACCTCAAGACGCATGTTGTTGTGGGACCTACGTCTTAAAAGGTATCTATGTGTTGTTGTGACACATTTTGTAATTCCTACTACACAACACTTTTTATTAAAAAAAAAAAAGTGAAATTATCAGGAGACAATTATAAAAGGTAATCGATTACTAATTATTATAATTAATTTTAGTAATTAATTATTATAATTCATAATTGTTTTTTAAGTGAAGATTAAGATGAATTAGATTTGTCGATTTTAGTTACTTAATGATTGAGTTTCGTTAATTTTTAAATTTATATTTTTTTCTTATTTTTCATTCAAACAATAAAAAAAAAGTGCGTGTAATCTTTACACCTGGTTGAAGTAAAACGTCTTTGGCTACAGTGGCAGGTATTACTAAAAAGATTAAATATAAAATAAATATGTCATTTGAATTTTGAAATTAAGAGTAGCATTTATTGATAATATAATTTAAACATGTGTAATAAAAAACCATATTTACATAAAGTGTTACAAAGTAAATTCAGTTATTATCATAATTGAAATAAACATTATAAGTTTATGATAACTAAAGTGAGAAACATAAACTTTACTTTGCAAACTTGCTAAATTTCTTGAAAAAACCGCACCAATTGTTTGTTCTACCAAATCTTGTTGTTAAATTAAATGGAAATGTATTCCTCGTTAAATTTAATTTATAATACTTTGTAATACATTATGTAAATATGGTTTTTATTACACATGCTGTAAATTATATTATCAATAAATATTACTCTAAATTTCAATGTGACATATTTATTTTACATTTAATATTTTTAGTAATATACCTGCCACTTAAGCCGAAGAAATTTTACTTCAACGCGTGTAAAGATTACGTACTTTCATTATTTTTAAATAAAATATGTTGTGTAGAAGGAATTGCAATATGACAACAACACATAAACACATTATAACCAAGGTCCTACAACAAAAAAATTGTGTCCATCAACACCTCAGAACCCAAAACGCATGTTGTTGTGGGACTTAGACCTTATTCATGTCTTGTTGTGATACATATTGTAATTCCTATTACACAACACTTTTAATTATCTCCCTTTGATTTCTTATATTTTTAATCAATTTCTTTAGGGCTTCTGATGCTAAGCATCATACTTGATTTTGACGAGCAGATAAGAGTTTACAATTTGCGCATTTATAATATCTTCAATTGTTACGGCGCAGTGGATGACTCACACAGATTAGATGGAGCAGTTTTTCCTTCTTTTCGTCCTGAGACTTTCTTCAGTAGTAGGCCGAATCTTGAACAAGGGTAGTGTTTATCGAATCTGGGTCAGATTTATCTGTTGTGAAATAACTGAGGTTGGACCACCAACTTGTGGTTATGATATTAGCTTAGTTGTATGATAGTTGTTCCAAAGAGACATTGACTAACCAACCTGCCTAGAACTTCGAATAATTACTCCTGAAAGCATAGCAGATTTAAAAAAGATCAATATTTAAAAATTCTAAAAATCCTCATTAAACTTGAACTTTCTACTTAACTAAACCTTTTCATGGATTACCGTATGTGTCAACTAGCACTATGCTCGAGTTATGTAAGACACAGATTAAATTGGTAATGATGTATGTGGTTCACAAACTTGAACCCTTAAAAAAATTGACGAATCAAAGCTTACTATTTTTTAATGTAAAACCCTATATACTTATAATTCACTTGACTGTAATGTTTAAATAGATTTGAATTTTTATTTAGAATTTTTTTGTGAGCAATTTAACACAATCATTTAAGAGAATTTTTTCAATTCGAACGCATGTTTTGCTTTAAATAAACTTTTACAGTTCATTTATTCAAACCTTCTTATCGTATTTCGTGCTTTTTTTTTATTCAAAGCTAGGCATGTTTAGTGTTAACCACAATAAATTATAGATCAACGTCTTTGAATATCCGAAGATACCATGCTAACTAGAGAACTAAGATTCGAGAGAATCAATAATTTTTCTTTATTAACGTTGATTTTAAAGTTTTGAGGATTAAAATTATCAAGAAAAAACCCATGCCGGTAAGGCATTCCAAAGATGGATTGAGATAGGTCTTTGTTACGGATTTTACGCTTTTCAAAAACGCATGGGATCTTGATGAAACTTTGGTATGTGAACCAGATTCACTTAAAACTGCAAGATCTGGATTTATTTCAAAATTGGAAAATGGCAGGTCTTTCGAACACTTTTAAGTTTGAATTGAATCTTCAATAACTTCAAATATTTCAATCGTATTGAAACTTGATATATAAGGTTTTAGTACTGTTTCCAATATTTCTACGTACCAACTTCCGGTTAGTCACTTCCGGTTAAAGTGTTTTTTTTTGTGATGTTTATCCCTACTATAGCCTTCATTCACAAAACGATTTCCATGAAACATGATGGTTTCAATCAATATGGGGAAAGATTTCATTAGTTTTTGGGGTACATTGTTCAAGGGGTTAGGGGTCCACCATACAACAGGTGATTTTTCTCACTATGTTTTTTATGTTTGTTGGGAGCATACAACGTTTGTTTGTAAATGAATTTTGATGACGCTTTAAAAAAAGATGCAAATATGTATGACACACAGCTGATTAGGTTTTGACCTGCTTTTTGAAAGCTCAATAACATCTGTACCTGATAATCGAATTAGATGAAACTTGGTACATGAACATTTAATACGGTTCACAACAGTTCTGCATCCCAACTTCAAGTTTTTCACTTCCGGTAAAATTTTTTTTGCAATATTTTAAATTTTTTTCAGTGTCTTTATTCACACTACAGCCTCCAATACTGATGTGAAATTCAATGAAACTTATGAAAAAGTTTTCAATTAGTGAAAGAAGATATTGATCAACTTTTGGGACACATTGATCAAAATGGCGGGTCCACCATACAACTGCTGACTTTTCACACTTTGTTTTTAAAGTTTGTTGGGAGCAGACAGACTTCTTTCATTAAACAATTTTGATACTTTGATAAAAGATGGAGATTTGATTGATAAAGAACTGGTTAGTTTTTGGTCGATATTGGGATGAGTCCCTCCCGAGCACCTGTTTATTTGAAACTTCCATAACATCAGTTCCTGATAATTGAATTTGATTAAACTTGGTACATATGCTTGAAGTATGATTTGTAACAGTTCTGCATTCCATCTTCCGGTTTGTCACTTTCGATAAAATATTTTTTTACTTTTTCTATTCGTACGACAGAATTTATGTCTGTTGTGATGCGGTATACAGTTTTCTGTATGTTTTTATAATTAGAACTACGCGAAATCTATAAATCTATAACGCATTGTTTATCCATTAATTGAAGTATTTGATGGATATTAGCTCACTATGTACATATACAGAAAATTTTGTTTCCAGAGCTGTGGTGAAGTTAGTCTATGCATGAACGTCGTAATATTTTTAATTTCGGTTCCTACGAGTAGCGAAAAAGACGTCTATCCGTACAGAGAGTCTTATTACACCGACAAGGCAAAATTTTTGTGAAACGAGTCAGATATTCGAGTACACCGTTGGTGATTGAGTTTTTTTTGATTCGGTTAGTCTTATCAATTCTCTCTTGTATTTCTTAAGCTCTTTGCGGTGAAGGATTAAAGTGCTGTGTTATCAACAGTTGCTCGATTGAAACAATTTGCAAACAATTTATAATCTTCTGTGAAAGTGATGTTGTTTGTGATGCAGAACAGTTTCTAAAAGTTTGACTTATTGTGTTTACAATGAACACTTTGACTAGTTGTGTTACCTGCTAAATATGGTTTTGGTTGTATTAATCCGATAAGTTTTTTGCTTCAAACCCGACACAGACTTGCGTTTAAGACTTGTGAAAGAGTAATACGTTTCAGCATCTTAGCATAACTGCACCAAAGGACTGCCGATGTGAAGAATCTATTCCAGTTGGTTGCTGTAAATAAATAGTTCAATAAAGTTTTCATAACCTTTTAGAGTCGCATTTGTAGCTCATCCCTTTCGGCTATTTTGATCCGTCTATCTATCTATCCGTCTATCCTTTCTATCACCTTTCTTTTGCCTTATTTTTACGAAAATCTTCACTTTATCGTTAAAATACAAATTGCTATATCGTACAACCTTAATCAAATCTTTATCGTACTACTTTTATTGTCTACCAGTCAATACATTACGTATTCTAAATACTAAAAGGTGTTTGTTTTTGTAAAGAATGTATTTATTTAGCTAAAATGACGTATAAGTAACAAAATAGTTTATTAATAAATAAAATTAAAGTCCAGACAATGGTTAAACACCGTCCGGTGCGGTGGGTGGAATAAACAATGAAATATTTGTTTTTATGTCTATATTAAGATAAATTTGATATTAATGAAGTTTTTTTTTGTAATTCAATTAAGACTATATTTTTAGAATAGTAATCAATTAAAATTGTAATTCTTGGTTTAAATTCTGATGATTTGTTATGGATTTTGTTTCTATAGGGGAGGGATGTGAAACTCGCGTGCCACTTGTGGCCTGCTGCATAAATTGTTGTGGCCCTCAACACGTTTTAATTAAAAATTTAAAAATGCATAAAAAAATGAATTTATCGAAAATAATCTCATAATATAAAATGTACTTATAATTGCTATTAAAAAATAATATCTTCCAATGCATAACCTGATGTATTTGGCAACTTCCCCTTTTGGCAACAAACCCCTTTTATGAAAGCAGCTATACGTTGTATCGTCGGCAGACTAAAAGATTGTTAAAACCCAACATAATAGATTTTTAAAACTTCCATTGCATTATCCACCTTGCTGGCAAAAGTAATTAAAAAGTTGACAATGTATTTAAAAAAGTTGTTAAAATCGTTAAACTCGAGCACGTGGATTAAACCATCGAGCATTAATGACATTGCTAAAAGAAGTGGAGTGTGATTACGAAAATTTGCCATATTATACCGAAGTGCGTTACCCTTGAAATCATAAGTCTTAAGATTTTTACAGCCGTTGGACGAAATCGTAATTTTTTTTTTCTAAATTTAGATTATAATAGTCCCTGGGCCCTCGCCGATTTCATTTAATGATTACCACAGATTTTATACTTCGTGAGGCGCCTGTCCTTGACGAGTCTGAAAACTTTTGTATTTGCCATTTTCCTCAACCCAAACATGCCCAAAATGTCAATTGTTGAACTCGAAAATAGCAGAAACATTTTTGTCGGATAAGGTTTCCCTCGTGTTCTAAAACAAACTTCTACCCCCATAGTTAAAAAAAAATTGTGGTAGCAAATATACAAGATCCCGAAAAAGCGGGCGAATCAAGAAAAATGGCAGAACAAAAGTTTTTGGACTCGTCAAGGACAAGCGTCTCACGAAGTATAAAATATGTGGTAATCATTAAATTAAATCGGCTAGGGCTCAGGGAATATTATGACTGCTATGAACTAAAAGGTTGATTGGATACAAGATTTGGCTATCCCCGTTGACATTACTGTCCATCTCAGGCAACTCAATATTATTGTTCGGTGTAAAACCATGCTTATAACCTCGTTGTATGACCAAATAAATTCATTCAAACAAAAGATATCCTTATGGAAAATACAATTGAAAAGAGAAAGTTGATGCAATTTTTCTAGTTGTAAACCTCTTGCTTAATTATCCAGAATTAAAATTTGAAAAATATGAAAAACAGCTGATGTTGGCAGACAATTTTGAATTCAGGTTTTCAGATTTTCAAAGTAGTGAGTCTTATTTCAATATTTTTTGCTCTCTGATGTCTGTTGTCACTGAAAATATTGATGAAAATTGGGAAATGGGCCCAGCAGAAATTAATTATGTAAAGGCTGAACAACCAGGGTGTGATCAGGGCCAAAAATGGTAAGCGATATTAGGGCAATTTGATGTGGGCCTGTTCCGGGCCGGAATTAGAAAACCTTTTTAATGTTAACCTTATTTGAATATATCCGTTCCTGATGTGATTTTTCGTATTTCACTCCTGGTTGGGCAATCTGATCAGGGCCTGATACAAAATACCTTACTACGGTTTGCCCTATTTAGTTTTTATGGCGAACTCGATCAGGCCCTGATCCGACTATCCCAATCAGAGTCTGATTGGGAAAAAGCGTTACACTCATGATCAGGGCCCTATCAAACTAGGACAAACCTTATCAGGGTCATATTTGAACCCTAACAAATTTCTGCTCGGAGTGTTTATTATAGAACTACCATGAAACGCGCTATTAAACCAAAAGTATAAGGAAATTGCACTGAAAAAAAAATTGAAGTTCATGGCAACCTCATCTCGAAGTTGGCAGTTGATTATTCATGCAAAGAAAAATTATTTGCAAACAATTTCACTGTGATTGAGACAACTACACGATAACATTTTCCTAACAACAGAATGAGGTTTATTTAAAATATAATGTGTTATATCCAATATAACAGTAGTTGAATAAAGTTAATAACTATTTCTCTGAAAAAAATTTTCTTTGGCCTTATATCATGAATTTTTCATTTTAAAGTTTAAGTATTTGAGATTAATTGAACTATATTTTATTTTTACATAAATATTTCGTGTGATTGTCTTAACTTCATCGATTTATAATTGTAGAGTTGTTGAAGCAATTTCGTAGTTTGATTCGCTATATGTGACCGCACGGTGAGGTTGAGACAATTGCATTTCGATTGGAAATAGGACATGTTTTTTTCAGTGTGGTATTCCAGAGTTTTACGATTATATATCTGCAGACCGTCCAAGAACTCGACATTTTGTTATACGCATATTATCCATGTTTGGTAGCACGTATACATGTGAACACATTTTTTCACATATGAAGATGAATAAAAATGTAAACCGAGCCAGATTGACTGCAGAGCATTTAGAATCGATATCCAAAATTACATTAAACCAAAAGCTAAACAAATTTTGATTTAGCAAAAGAACTGAATTAATAAACATATTTTTAAGAACTAATAAAGTTCTATATAAACATTTTTGTTTTGTTTTTTTTTTAACAAATTTAAAAATTTTAACATGTGGCCCGCATAAGGCTTTGGAAAATAATTTTCGAAAAATTTGGCCCGTATACCGAAATGAGTTTGACATGCCAGCTATAGGTAGTTATAGGTAGTAAAAATTCTAGGGAATTCTAGGGGCCGTAATTTTAAAAACAAATAAATTTTAAATTTAACGTTCGCTAACTTGTATCATTCGACGCTAACGCGTTTCGTGAACAAATGTTTACTCACGGAAAAAAACTGTTTTCATCTCTTGTAGGAAAATATATACTATTAATTGCCTTACGTAACATATTATATTCTTAGGCTAAGTAAACTTATAATAATGTAAGTTTATACTTAGCACAAGAATATATTACTTCAGGCAATTATTATTGTATTGTCTTAAAATATACTTGGATTTTTTCCTCGGTGCAGCGCATTGCACTGCAATCCGTCACTCAACTAGAACTTTTGTTTTTTTAAGAACGAAAAAATGCCATTTAACGGACATCGCTGTTCAGTCTTAAATAATTCAACAATAATAAAAGCAGTTTGTTACATCAATAAATCAATATGCTTACAATAAAATAAATTATAATTTTATTCATATCGAAACCTTTTTGTTATTATTTTGTTTCAAAAGTGAAATTTTAAGTTTGCGATATTTAATTACTATATATGTTTTTTTATATTTTCAAGTACTTACCGCTTTGTTAAGGTTAACTTTCACTTATAGGTTTATACTCATGCATATACGAGTACTTAAACTTTAAGTGAGAAATAAATTAAAAACAATAAATTAAATGTTTTATCCTCATTTATTTTCTTAGTTTGATTTTGTCGTGACCTACATATTGCTTTACTGTGTAATACTGTTTTTATGGCATATCGCAAAAAAAAAATATGCAAAAACTTCTCAACAAAATTAATTAATTTCGTTGTATTTCAATATGAAGTTTTGAAGGTTACGTTATTTCTATAACTTATCGGCAACATTGAAATTTGACATGTAGATAGATTTATGTACTGTTGAAGTGGATAAAGTTGTGTCAGTTATTTTTTAATTATTTATATTTTTTATCACCTAGTATTTGTATTACACCGGTGTTGTCTGTACTACAGATATAAAGCCGGTGAAGAGGCTAATATCAAAGAAACTGCAGTTTCTAGAGGCGGTTTCCTTCTCTAGAAAAGTCAAGATATGTGATGTTAGCTCCATAACCGGTTTCTATCGTTACTGTGGACGGATGGTTCTGTTTTGGCAAATTTTTGAATCCTTCTAAGTGTATATTATCGACAGAGCAGTTTGCATTTGCTCTTTTTGTAGAGTAAACGAATTGCGAGTTCGCGAATACCAATGTCATACATCATATGTTTTAAAAATTTATTTACTGTTACGATTTAGAGAAATATATTCTTCAAAAATCTCTGGCTTAAAGGTTCTACTGTATGGTGGTTATTCTAGTTTGATGTTATTGGTCTGAAAGTGGAGTAAACGTTTGCTCAACATTACTAGTGATTATTTGACGACAATCATTGACAATACTCCTATTCAGGTGGATTTAGAATGCCAACATGCAACAAAATGCAATCACGTTTGTGTATGCCTCTTTTAACTGTTCAAAAACGAGCTATTCGGATTGTAGATGATCAAAATTTGATATCAAAACTGATTGATCGTTACAAACGGTACATAGAGAAGGTTGGGTCAAACATATTCTTGAACCCACAAAAACTAAAATTTAAATTAATTTTATTGCATAGTAACTTGAAAATAGATATTAAAAAATATATATTTGACTAATTTCATATGACTCTATAATACTCAATTTGCTGCGTATTGGTTATGTTGGCAATCAGATCTCTTTTTCCTTGCGTAAACTTCGTTAAATGTTCTTACATTTTCGAAGTATGTGTGATTTAAAATTTAGTAGTCAAAAAATATTATCGTCTAAAGTTTGTTAATTATATTCAACTCTTTCAAATCCCAAAAATATAGTTACTTTTTTTTTAAAATAATTTCCAGATCAAGATAAAATAAAAGTACCCCAACAATCTTAAACAACAAAATCATATAATTATAAAATTTTAATGTCTGAGCTTCTTTATATTATTACTCTTTATATATTTTTTGTTCATTATATTATAAAATCTAAAAAGCAAAAAAAAAAAAATTTTAATTTTATTTAAGACGATATTGATTTCTTTGCATTACTTCTTTCCTGTTTTCTTTATAAAACTTTTTTCTTCCTCATTTTCCTATATTTTCTTAGAACCATCATACAATTTTCTTTTTTAGAATATTCTTCTCCACTTTTATCAGACTTTTATATTTGCTTTTGTTTTTGTAAGAATCAACGTATGATAAAATAAAATGAGAAGTATTAAGATTACAGAACTAAAATAAATCGTTAAGAAATCTGCAATCGACAAATCAACAAACAGTTTTTTTATTTTCCTTATCTAGTCAATATGTATAACGAAAAAAATCATTGATAAAGAAAACTAAATCAGGAATCGTAATATAATGGTTGGATCCTTCCTTACCTTTGAACTTGAATATTGCAAGAAAAAATCTCATTTTTTATGTTTATTGTCTGGATTTTTTCCTTGAGGTTTGAGTTTGATTTTGGGATAGGTGGATTCCGATTTGAATATATTTTGTTTGAATTATTTAGTAATAAAATTAAAATTTTAAAAGAAAATAAAGTATCATAAGTTGTTTATGTAATGTGGGTTTTATTTTATTCCAGGAAAAGAATTCATTTTTGAATTATAATGTCTCGTGTATACTGACGCTACCACCTTATCAGCGGAAAGGATATGGAAGATTACTGATTGATTTTAGTAAGTACATTTTTTGAATAATTTAATCTTTTGTTTAATTTGCTTTGTTTACAATCGTTTGTCAAATATTTTTTGTTTGGTAGTAAGTTCATTCAGAAGCTATTTCTAATAAATTTTTATTATAAGATAGTTATAACCTGTTTAGAAAGATCGCCCAGAACCACATTAGACTTTCCTGAATCATCCACATTTTCTCTTTGACAAAATGTCCATTGTACTTTTTCAGTTTGTCGTTTTTTGTAGCTAACTAAACCACTAAAAGTTAATTTCAATAAAACATCTACTTCCATTCCAATATCTACTGGAAAATTGTCAAAAAATTACAAAGAACACAAAACAAAAGCCCACTATCCCATAAAAATCTTAACAAGTTAGTTGCGCGATACGTATATATATTTTAATATATAGAAACAAAATTGAAAAATAGGAAAAAGGATGTTGAACCAGCAAATTGTATAAAAATATTCAGACATTAAAAAAAAATAAGAAAACAATTTACGAGAAAACGTCTTTTATGTTTTTCTTTGATTTTTATATTGTGACTGTTGTTAATGTGCCCTCTCTTGATTTTTTAAAATTTTTTTTACTGTTGATGGAAACGCAATAAAAATTAATAGTAAAATGCATGAGTAAATTTTAATTTAATTTTGTTTATAAGTTGATATAAATTATAAGTAAGCAGATTCAACATTTATAATTATGGCAATTTTATTTGTCTCTGATGATGGTTAAATGAAAAACAGATATAACAGTATGTCATTGTGTTCCGCGTATTACCATTAAAAGTTTCGTTTCTGAAATTAGATTTTATTATTCTACAATCCAACAAATGTAGTAGGATCAAGCGTGGGTTGGGATTTCGTTAATGCAAACTATCAGAGTTATACCAACCTATGAATTAAATGAAAGTACCATGACTTACATCTACAGATAGTTGGTTAAAGATCGATGCACCCAGTCTATTAAATCCTTGGAACGAACATTAATCAAACAGAACAGCGGCAATAACTCAGTTCACGGGGGAGAAGGGATGACTGATATTCCACCCCAGTTATATAGATATTATTGTTAGTACCATCCGATCCGTGTTCCAAAATACTTACTATAAAGACTGAGGCAGAAAAAACGTTAACATTGAAAAACTGGGATAACTTTGGAACCGCTGGGCGAATAATCCACAATTAATATTATTTTAATCATACTTATTAACACAAAATAGCTTTATTTTTTCTGGAATTCCCAACATCATGAAGTTTATGGTGGTATTCGAGACTTTTTTGGTCGCCGCGATCCACATTTTTCTGAAATTTGCAATGGTTTTTGCTTCCTTGTTTGCTGGCTTCAAGTTTCTTTTGACCAAAGCCCAGTAGCGTTCGATAGGCCGGAGTTCTGTGCAATTTGGTGGGTTTGCCTCTCTTGGCACTATAACGATGTTGTTGTCTACATACCACTTCATGGTCGCCTTGCTATAGTGATACGAGGCTAAATCCGCCCAAAAGAAACTAGATACATTATGTTGTCTCAGAAAAGGCAACAATCTATTTTGGAGATATTCCTTTATGTAAATTTCAGAATTTATTGATCCAGATGTCACAAAAGATTTGCTTCTCTCTCCATTGCCTGCCAAACAAGAATTTTTTTGGGGAACTTCGTCATCTTTTTGATCCGGAATTCTTTGGGTACATTTCCTCGTCCACGAGAAACATAAAACTCCTGGCCAGGTAATTGGGAAAAATTGCAGAGCACGTATGTCTCATCGTCCATTACGCAACAATCTTTGGTTTCAAAGAAATCGACTCTCAACTGTTTAGCTCGTTTTTTGCCACTGTGTTATTCTCTGCATTTCTGTCTGGAATCTTTTGCACTTTGTACGATTTAAAACCGGTCTTGACTTTAATTCTGCGTACTGACTTTTCTGACAAACCCACTTATTGAGCCAATTTCCGATTTGAGATGTTTGGATGCTCCTCCATTTCAGGCACAGACTTCCGCACCTTTTTTGGCGAGTGAAAGCCTTCTGGTCTGCACTACCAGGCTTTCGAGTGAATGTGAGTTCTTCCTTGAAGTTCTTGATGACTTTGCTGCCGTTTGTCTGGTCACTTTAGCTTCTTTTGCAATTCGAACGAATGACCATAGAGGATTTTTATTAAATATTTTAAGAATAAATTTACGCACTTCCAAAGTTTTCGCCATTGTAAGTTCAATTTTGCTCGTACAAAAACAAAAATTGGATGGCATTCAAATTTATTGATAAAAATAAAGGGTGTAAAAGTTATGTCAGTTTTTCAATGTTAACGTTTTTTCTGCCTCAGTCTTTAGTATATTATTATTACCAACTTGAATATTTTTACCTCAGACAGAATGAAAACTGGAACGGTCGACTAGGTGCATAACACGAAGAAACGAGCCTTTATATAAAATGCCATAAAAAATTGAGATAGTGCGTGATGCGTCACATGATGGAGGCGGGAGACTATACGTGTATTATTGATAACTTCATTTTAGTTTTGTTTCTAAATATTTAAAAAACTACGTTTTACCTCTAATTTTATTTCTATTTCCTACATCTTATCATGAAATATTGGTTGGTCTATGTCATATTTTATATGTGATAGGATTTTTGTGGGGATTTGATAGGATTTTT
Organism: Diogma glabrata; assembly: GCA_963693315.1. NCBI lineage: Eukaryota > Metazoa > Arthropoda > Insecta > Diptera > Cylindrotomidae > Diogma > Diogma glabrata. The sequence continues at coordinate 1,528,331 of OY856186.1, read as the reverse complement.
TGTGTAGTTATCCATTTCTAAACGAAAAACTGTTATTGTTACTGGTAAAATGCAAGCGGTTGGGGAGTCGATGTGTTTAAAACTCTGCACGTCTACCAATTTGAGTATTGCTTTCTATATCTAGGAAGAACAGGTCTTTTAATATCATGTGGTTTGTTTTCTGTAGATGCATAAACATTAACGAACGTTACATTAAGATTTTGAGTTTGCGGATTCTTATTTTGCAGCCACCCCAAATACTGATCCGTTTTGATGACTACAATAGTTAAGAATGCATCCTTTAGTTAGCTGTTTCATATAGATTCCACTTCGTTGGTCATCTTTTTTTGTAGTGCCAATATATCTAGTGTGTAACCTGTTGACTTGGTTTGTGAGTATTCGGAGATATCATCATGGTCTTAGTTTTAGCACATTCCAGGTTCTCATTTTCAAGTTTTATTCCGGGTACGGTTGCCGAGGTCGTTCTTGTTATAAATTCGAGATAATCCGAGGCCACTGCACAGAATCAATAACAAAATTTTTCAGAAAAATCAATTTGCACGTTTATATAGCGATATGCTTGATGAAGACATACGCCCGCCCCTAACATGAAAAATTGCAGCTTGAGTTGCATTGCTATTAAGGCGCCAATGACGCGCCGTTGTATATAGTATCATTGAATATAAGTATAGTATTTACTCTGCATCTCTCCACTACACCACATCTAATTCTGTCAGCCTTACGCAGGTAGCACGACGTGGACCTAGAAATTTTTATTTCACTACTCTTCACTACCATTTCACAATGTTTTAACATTTAGTACACTCCGCCTCATTCCATCCCAAGCCCGTTCCTAAGATGATTCATCGATGATATTGGCTACTTTCACTTTGTGTTGAACGCATGTAATTTTTATTTTGATCTCGCCTCTCGGTCATACTGTAACCTTCTACATCTTCCGATTACTGTCTATAATTTAATTCTCCTTTTATAAATTTTAAAATATAAAAAACTAATAAAACTAAGACATTTTTCAAACAAGTTTATTTTAAAATACATAGTTAACGATTAATATTTTACTAGTTCTTCTGACGTTTTGAATCTGTTCATCACCTTGCATTGGGTTGTGGTTGATTAAATTATGTTTTCGTGAGCAATACGCGTCTTACCTAATTTCTAATCTTGTCACCACTTGGACGGAAACTCGTAAATAGTTTTTTAAAAGGGTCCCGAAAGACTTACGTCCCGAAATCACTAAGATTAAGTCTCAAATAAAGACTGTTACAACTTGCAATATAGTGTAACATTATTAACTCCGATTTTTCTTGATGTTCTGCTGTTTATCATCAATAAATTATTAGCTAAATTCGTTAGGTGGTTTTTATTACGTAAAACATTTGTAAAGCAATCAAATATTGTTATTTTTGATCGCAAGTCAATCAAAAACTAACGCAAACCAATCAAATAAAATAGTGCACGCAAACTGAGGTATTGTTGTATTGATATCAAACTAAAATTCTTTAATTTATTTAAATTGCAATAAAATGAATCACCACATTGGTAAATTACTCATAAATTCTTGATGACTATTGCTTAAAAAAAAATTTTAATCTTAATCATTGAGCAATCAATAAAAAAAATGATCATACGTCTCTAAGGTGTTGCGAAATATTTCTTACTTTTAGTAACAACACAAACAAACGATATCGATATATTACTCATTTGCTTGTTTGTTTTTTTATATCATTACTCGGAATTTTTTTTGCAAAGAAGTATTGCGAATGTAGTTCACAAATAATAACAATAAATGAAACAAATAAGCTATATCTGTTTTATTTATCATACATCTTTTCTTTTTACTATATTTTTTACTGCAGTTTTTTTTGCAATATGACAGTAGTGTGCGGTAATAATAAAGAGCAAAGAAAAAGAATACATACAGTTTTTTGGGTTTGGAAAAGTTTAAAATACTATGAAATACAAAAATGAATAAGAAAAAAAAAGATATGAAGATGTATTGCAGTGCAATGTACTTGAAATTGGTTGTTTGTTAATAGGCGGAGTTAAAAATGTGTAAAAAAATTATATGACGTAGCTTCATTGACGTGCCCGGGCCTCTTAAGAATAACAACAACATAAAATAAAAAAGATTAATAATTGAATTTTAATTGTAAATTTTAAATATTTTATATGAAATTAGTGCTTAAATGTTGTTGGATTTGTTGGAAAAAATTTCATTACCTTTGCTGCTTTAATTTTTTTTTTAAATAAAGAAGAAGTGTTGTGTAAAACCACCAATGTGTCGCAACACATATACAAAATAACACATAACACAAAAAATATGCGTTCTGAGGTGTTGATCCATGCTTTTTAGATACTTCTGGATTAAAGCTACTTGAGACTATTGATGCCGGCGATTCACTCTATTTATACGCTGTTCGAATCGAGAAGTCTCTCTACATTCTTTCACTAAGGCAATGTATGATCTCGACTAACCGAATGACGAATAAAACGGGAAAAATGATATATTTGAGCCATGATAATGATGATGCATTCGTTTCATCTGAGCACTGTCGGTGATGATATTTGCCAAAAACAACGATATCAAAAACATTGCGACGATGTTATAGGGAATCGCGTCAGGATGGAAGTCAGCATGGAAATAGATGCGCCCAAACTTGACAACAATACTCCATATAGAGACGAGAGTAAACTTTAAAAAAGTGGAGTAATTAATATGAAATATTTTTTTACATCTTTTCTAACGTGCTCTTCGCTATCGTCGTTATATGATCGTTCCAGATTTCCTGAGTTGCGTATTCGCTTATTTGTTCGTCACACATGCTAATCAAAATATCGTTGCAGAATTCGATTTTCGTTCTGGCAAAACTATTTATGCTAAACTTTTTATTCGTGGGTTACTGGTGAGTTTCAACAGTTCGTTGATATGAATTAAAAATAGATTGGGGAACAAAAATGCGCCTTTAGATTGGACCAGCGTCAGTTAACCCGCACGGAGGGATCAGTTTTTGTTGATTTGTAACTTTTTTTATGTTTTGATCTACGGGTGTAAACCAGCCCGCGTTCTTCAGTCTCTGCTATTGACATACGAGCTAACGTGAGATATCATATACCACTGGCGATAGTAGTGAGATATCACTAACCAAGGTGATAGCTTAAGAGTGTTAGCGGATGAACTCTATTCAGTCAACGGTAGCACCTTCAAAGGTTTTGGTGTGCTGTTGTGACACTTATTGCATTTCCTACTATTAATGAGAGACAATATGGATTTCGAAAAGGAAGAGCGACGGGAGATTTGCTGTCTTTTGTCACTCATATCTGGAACAAGTCGCTTGAAAACTTTGGAGAAACATTCGGTGTTGCTCTTGATATTTCCAAGGCATTTGACAAAGTTTGGCACAACAACCTTATATTCAAATTGAGATCCTATGGTTTAGACGAGCAGCTTATATCTTGGACTCCGAGCTTTATATCTGATCGGAAATTTCGGGTCAATGTTGACGGTGTATCATCGAATACTTTTTCAACTAATGCAGGAGTTCCTCAGGGTTCCGCTTTGTCACCAAATCTTTTTCTTATCTATATTAATGATTTGTTGGACTCAACGGTTCATCCTATACATAGTTTTGCTGATGATAGCACGCTTCATGCGTCTCATGAAGCACCTAAATTATATACACCCTTAGCGCTTAGTAAGTGTAGGTCAAAATTGATAGATTCCCTTAACACTGATCTTAAAACAATTATGGATTGGGGTATTGTTAACAGTGTTGAATTTAATACAAGCAAAACACAGGTTTGTCATTTTTCTAGGATAACGACACCCAATCCTTTTCCATTAACATTTGGCCCCAAAAATCTTTTAGAGAATGAGTCTGTCAGACTTCTTAGGAGTTGAGATTGAAAATAATATGAAGTGGAATTCTCATATTTTTAATCTGGCTAAGAATGCTGTTCAAAAGTTAGGATTTTTGGGGCGATGTCGTAAGTTTTTCGATAGCGAACAACTTCTTTTAGTTTATAAATCTTTTATACGTCCCTGCATGGAATACTGTTCTCACATATGGGGTGGAGCTTACTTGAGTAGTCTCAACTGCCTTGATTCTGTACAGCGTAGAGCTATTAAACTCATTGGTAACCCAAGTCTTACTAACGGTCTTGATTCCTTGCAGCACAGAAGAAATGTTGCTGATTTGACTATATTTTATAAATATATTATGGATGAACGAGCTTCTGAAGAGATCAAATCGATTTTACCTAAATCAGCAAACCTTTCGCGTCACACCAGAGCAAACGTAGCAGCGCATCCCTTTACAGTTTAAATAATTAGGTGTAGAACTGTAGCCTTTCAACGTGACTTTTTCAATAGAGTCTCTCATCTTTGGAATGCCTTACCTTCCTGGGTTTTCCCTGATGAATTTAATCCTCAAGGCTTTAAAGTTAACGTTCATAAATTTCTCAGAGAATTTTAATTTGCATTCCATTCTTATCCCTAGTTGGCATGGTATCTTCGGATATTCAGAGACGTTAATTTATAATTTATTATAATTAACACTAAACATGCCTAACTTTGAATAAAAAAAAAAAAAAAAAAAAGACACATTTTATTAAAAAAGTGGATAGATCTATAGATCTGGTATTCGTCTGTTGTTGCGAAAACCGTATTGGCTATCAGATATCAAATGGTTGTCTTTACAAAACTTTGATATATGAGAATTAATATAATTTTAGATATAGGACTGGTAGTAAAAGTTTTGGTCTATAATTTGAAATATCATATTTTGTTCCTTTGGGGAAGATATCTCTAAGATAAGATAGATCTTTATATATACTAACAAAACTTTAGTATTGAAATTGATTTATAGCAGCTATAATTGTTGTTTCCATCAATCTTTTGCTCACAAACATCTCTTAGTATTCTTTTACAACGGTAAACTTCAACCCTGAAGCCTTCGTTAGCCTTAATTTGAACAACAACTATAGGCTCGCTCGTATCATCATACATAATCACCTCAAATAAATAATTTAAAATCGGTAATATTATGTTACTGAAACCCAAAAATTAAGTTCGTAACAATATAAACTATAAGTGATACGAATTATCAAAATATTTACTGAAAAAAGCAGAAAAGCAATTTTAAAATTTTGTTTAATTTTGCAATATTCGTGACCTCGTCTATATTTGCTTTTTTAGACAATACAGAAATATCAATAAAAGTTAAAAAAAAAATTGTATGAATCTTTACTTATTTTTTTTTTAAATTCAAACTTTGGTGATTTTTAGGACGTTTCTATGAAAATACCATTTTTAATGGTAATAAAATGAATACAAATACGTCAGAATAATATGTACTAAATTAAAAAATGAATCACAAATTATTTTCGTATTCTTCAATATTTTTCAAATTTTACACTTTTTGTTGTTGGTTAGATTTTTAGTTGTTGGTTGTGTTTTGCAATGGTTTAAAAGGTTAATTAGACCAGTTTTAAATTTATTCTTCTATTGAACTACCTTAAATTTACATTTTAATCAGAACATATAATCATCATTGACCATGACATGATTGTCAATACTCCTGCAAGGAAAGATAATTGGTTCGCGAAACTTTTTGAATCGAACTGATTCTTTTTGGAAACTGCTAAAGAAATACTCTAAATTATGAGGTTAAGGGGGGTTAATTATGGGTTCAGGGGTTAATATGAAAGAATTTCATTTCAAACCCAAAACTATCAAAAAACTTTTAAGGCGGATAAATCATAAACATCAATAAAACTACCGTACTGTACAACATCCCATATATTCTAAAAACATTTTAAAAAGAACTTGCACCAACTTCAACTAGAATCTTCCACAAATCTTATAAATCTGACATTTTTCCTTCGTGCTAGTTGGCCAATGTCCAGCTCCTGAAGGCTCAATTTTTTCCCTCCCTCTTTTTTAATTTATTTTTAATTTATGTCATCGAACTGATGCACCAGTAACCCAATAAATGGTATTGCACTGCATGAACAAATAAATGACCCCGGTAAGACGCAATCATAAATAAAACGCTACCATAAATGTAAACGACGACCTAGAAAGCCGCCGATTGGGATGACAAAAATTTGGTCAATTTTAATTCCACCAAAACACAGTTATTGATTGTTTCCAAATCAAAGACCGAGTTCCCCAACGATATTTCAATTATTGTGTGTGACGAACAAATAGACAAATGAAATGTGAAAGCATTCGTTTATTGGGAGTCACAATTTCCAATAACTTAAGCCGCAATTAGACTATTGCAGAACTCTGCAATATTTCTGCAATAGTAGTGTGTAAAATATTCGTTGCAGAAAAGTTTGGCAACGAACTCATTGCAAAACATTGCAATGACTCATTGTAATGTTTTGCAATGAGTTCATTGCCAAACTTTTCTGCGATGAATATTTTACACTCTACCATTGAACGACTATTGCAGATTTCTTCAATAGTCTAATTACGGCTTTACTCTGGAACGATCATATAATGGCCATCGCAAAGAGCGCGTCAAGAAAACTCGGCCTCACTAGATGTAAAAAATATTTCACTCCGTATCAATTACTGCACATCTATAAGTCCTATATTCGTTCCTATATGGAGTATTGTTGTCAAGTTTGGAGCGCTGCATCTGTAACCATCCTCGCTCTTTTGAACTCTGTTCAAAAGCGTGCTATACGAATTGTTGGTCATCGAAATTTAACATTAAATCTTGATCCTATACAACATCTTTCCACTGTTGCTGATCTCTTTGTTTTTTATAAATATCGTCACCAGCAGT